>JASVEL010001249.1:0-106441 GCA_032618575.1 Nicotiana noctiflora | reverse complement strand
TGCAAAATAGGAAGACACGTACGAATATGTAGACCTAGGGTCAAATAATGCTGATGCCTTTCTATCACAAACCAAAATAATACCCGTAATGACGGCATCAGAAGACTCAGCCTCTGGTCTGGCAGGAAGTGCATAACATCGGGGCTGTGCCCCACCACCCTGAGCAGTATCTCTAGGACGATCAGCTGCTGGCTGGTCTCTACCTCTATCGGTCCGAGCTCCACCTCTATGACCTCTACCTCCACCTCTATGTCCTCTACCTCCGCCTCTAGCCGGCTGGGCAGGCTGTGAGGGAACTGGGGCCTGAATCATGGCACGAGAACCCTGCTGATGAGATCTGTCAGAAGCTCGAGGGCAATACCTTGCAATGTGCCTAAGATCACCGCACGTAAAACAAGCCCCCGGCTGCTGAAAATGGCGAAGTGGTGGTGCACTGATAGGCTGCTGATCAGAGTAGCGTGGCTGAGAATTACGATCACCTGAAGCATCATGAGAAACCTGAAGAGCTGACTGATAAGGCCTAGGAGGATGGCCTCTATCATAAAAATCTCTATCTCCAGACGAGGTACCACTGAATCTACCAGAATTACGAGATCTCTTATCCGATCCATGTCTCGCTCCCTGTGACAGAGCCATCTCTATCCGGCGGGCTGCATTAGCCGCCTCCTGAAAAGTGATTTCAGTTCCTGCACCCATAGCCATCTGTAGCCGAATTGGCCGATTCAAGCCATCAATAAACCTCCTCACTCTCTCCCGCTCTGTGGGAAGTATGATAACAGCATGACGAGCCAGGTCCACGAACCTAGTCTTGTACTGTGTGACAGACATAGAACCCTGATGAAGACGCTCAAATTGTCTGCGCATAACCTCCCGCTGAGTTGCTGGAAGGAACTTCTCCAAAAATAACTCTGCAAACTGGTCCCAAGTCGGAGATGGAGACCCTGCTGGCCTATCTAAACAATAGTCCTCCACTAAGTCTTAGCGGATCCAAATAGACAAAAGGTGGCGAAGTCGACCCAATTGGTCTCCACAATACCCATAGTCTGAAGAACCACATGGCAGGTATATATACCCCAGGGGTCCTATGTAGAAGCACCGCTGAATGTGGTGGTGAAGAGCTTGGTGAACCTATCCATCCTCCACAAAGCATCTGCAGACATATCCGCTCCATCGCTGGTCTGAGTCACAATACCCGACTGAACTGCGACGGCTGGTTGAACCACTGAAACCTGAGACTGGGGAGCTACTTCCTCCGGAGTACGTATAGCAGGAGTCTGAACCACTCATCCAGCCTGAGAAGTGGTTGGTGCTACTGGAAGCAGACCCGCGCAAGAGACGATTTCCATAAAGCCTACCAACCTGACCAAAGCGTCCTGAAGAACTGGGGTGGCTATGAACCCCTCTGGGACCTAAGTTGGGCCCACCGGAGCTGCTGGGACTGGAACCTCCTCATCATAATCAACATAAGGCTCCACCTCTGGGGTTGCTACTCAGGGCTGAGGTCTGCCCCTGCCTCGGCCTCTAGTACGACCTCGACCTCGCCCTCAGCCCCTCGTAGGAGCTACTGCGCGGTACAAGAGGAAGCACGTGTTCTCGCCATGTGCGAAAGAACAGAGTAGATGCGGAAGAACCGAGTAGAAGTTCAATTAACATTCAAAAGATCAAGTCGCACGACTGGAAAGAATAAAGAGAATATTTTCCTAACTCCGTAGCCTCTGGAGGATAAATACAGACGTCTCCGTACCGATCCTTCAGACTCTACTAAGGTTGTTCGTGAGTTGTGAGACCTATGCAACCTAGTGCTCTGATACCAACTTGTCACGACCCGGATTTCCCACCATCGGGTCATGATGGCGCCTACTAAATAGAAGCTAGGCAAGCCAAATATTAATAACAATTCCATTAATAACCAATTTATTATTAACAACATAAAAATTATAGCGGAATAATCAAAATTTAGCGGAAGACTTAGCCATATATGATAAAGAAAAATCCAAATCTGATACACTACCCAAGACTGGTGTCACAATACTCACGAACTTCTAAGAATAATACACATAATCGTTTGAAAGAAAATACAAGCTGTTTATCTCGATTACATGAGATAACAGAATGAAAAGCATAGATAGGAGAGACAACGGGTCCTGCGGACGCCTGCAAGGCTACCTCGTAGTCTCAGTAGTCGGAAAATCCACAAATCTCTACCGTCGCTGCTGCTGTCCGTAACCCGTATCTGCGCAAAAAGAGCGCAGAGTGTAGTATCAGCACAACCGACCCCATGTGCTGGTAAGTGCCTGGCCTATCCCAGCGAACTAGTGACAAGGCTAAGGCCAGTCACCCACCTAAACCTGTACAGTTGCAATATAGATATATATATATATATACAATACATTTATAAAGAAATACTCTGCTCTGAAATATTATTCAACAACTGAAGATATCCAAAATATTCTTACTTTCATGTTTCAATTTCCTCTTTCATTTCATGTCTCGTGGTAGGCGTACCACCCGCTCCCAACTGTCACAGTAATTATCTCTTGTGGTAGGCGTACCACCCGCTCCCAATGTATCAGAAATTATATCTTGTGGTAGGCGTACCACCCGCTCCCAGTATATCAAAAATTATATCTCGTGGTAGGCGTACCACCCGCTCCCAAATATATCAAAATTATATCTCGTGGTAGGCGTACCACCCGCTCCCAGTATATCAATAGGCTACCGGCAACTATGGCCAATGCCAAGATTTAAATCACTTCGTGGTCGGCGTACCACACGATCCCATTTCTTATTATATATAAGTGGTCGGCGTACCACACGATCCCATTTCATAAATATATATATATATATTACCGGCATTTAGCCAATAATCTCTATATCAACAATATTTATAGTTACCGGTTTTTAAACCAATAATTTATAATAGTTTCAACAATTTACTTTCATTACCGGTATAACACCAATAATTCTTATTCAACAATTTATTCATAACCAAATTCATATTCCTACAAACTAGGATAGAACAAACACTTACCTCGAAAGTTCACGAACGATTCAATCCGTAGCAATGCCTTTTCCTTTCGAATTTGACTCCAATCCAACCGTATCTATACACAATTGATTTCATATCATCAATTCTACTTAACAAACTAGTTCATATTGCTAAATATGATTTTTACAACATTCTGCCCCCGGAATAGTAAAATCGACCCCGAGCCCACATAATCGAAACTCAAGTTTCGAACCAAAATAAGTTCACCCAATCCTCCATGAGTTCAAATATACAATTTGTTCTTAAATTCGACTCCAAAACGAAGTCTAGATCGTAAATTCATTGAAAACCCTCACTATACTAAGTTCTTAATTTTTCTACCCATTTACACCTATTTAGGCTTAGGAATTCAAATAATATTGATGGAAAATGAAGAAAACGAGTTAAGAATCACTTACCCGAGAAGTTTAATGAAGAATCGCTCAAAAACCGTCCAAAAAGTTGTGGAGAAGAGAGTGTTTTGTGAAAAATGGAAACAATCCCGTAAGTGTTCTGTTTGGGGATTAAATTCACTGGGCAATAATTTCTTCATCGCGTTCGCGACACCCCGGCCGCGTTCGCGATGAAGGAAAATATCAGGCCATCGCGTTCGCGTAGGGTGAGTCGCGAACGCGAAGAAGAAAAATGCTGGGCATCAGATTTGGCCTACGCGAACGCGGCCTAAGGCACGCGATCGCGATGAAGGAAAATGCTGGGCATCAGATTTGGCTTACGCGAACGCGGCCTAAGGCACGCGATCGCGATGAAGGAAAATGCTGGGCATCGCGAACGCGATCAACAGGACGCGAACGCGAAGAAGGAACGAAATGTTCTTCGCGAACGCGACCAAGGCATCGCGAACGCGACGAGGAAATGCCTGCTGCAGATTTCTGCAGTTTTTCTTAAGTTCAAAAACACCCCGAACCACCTCCGAAACACTCCCGAGCCCTCGGGGCTCCAAACCAAATATGCACACTAACCTAAAAACATCATACGAACTTGCTCGCGCGATCAAATCGCTAAAATAACATCAAAATCCATGAATTGAGCCTTAAAGCTCAAGAACTCTTTAAGATTTCATAATTTCCAAACTTTCCAATTTAAGGCCGAAACACGTCAAACGACGTCCGTTTTCAACCAAACTTTACAGGAAGCGCTTAACCAATATATATGACCTGTACCGGGCGTCGGAACCAAAATACGAGCCCGATACCATTACTTTTTAATCAAAATTCAGTTTCATTTTCCTTAAACATTTTCAGAAAACAATTTAACAGAAAAATTCTTTTACCGGGGTTCTAGACCTCGGATTTCAATTCCGGACATATGCCCAAGTTCCATATTTTTCTACGGATTTTCTGAAATAGTCAAATCATGGATCCGGGTCCGTTTACCAAAAATGTTGACCAAAGTCAACCATATCAATATTAATATCAAAATTCTTCTACTTTTTCACATATTTCACATATTTCAACATAAATCTTTTCCAGCTTTGTGCCCGGACTGTGCACGCAAATCGAGGCAACTATAAATGAGGTTTTCAAGGCCTCAAAAGCTCGGAATGATTAAATAAACAAGTGATGACCCTTTGGGTCGTCACAGTTTAACTGCATAGCAATTCAGTTAACATACATTTGTAAGTTCACGCATATTAGCGTATGTGCAAATTTCCATTTTCTTATTTAATTCTTGTACTAATTTTGTAAGGATTGTGTACATTGACGGTGTAAATATTATTACATTATCGGTGCATTTTAATCAATTATACCATATTTATTTATTGTATTTTTATGTTATCTGTTATTATATATAGATAATCTTAGTATGATGATATAAAAATTTATATACTAAGAAGATAATCAATTGAACAACTCATGGCAACCCGCGACCCGACCCGCAAATAATGTAACCCGCCCCGCCCCGCACCGCACCGTTTGCCATTCCTACCTCCAACATCATTCTGTCGGTAGGAGGTGTTTCATAGAATTTACTCTCCTTTTCCTTTTGCCTCTCCTATGTACTTCCCTGAGAGAAATTCAGATTTTATCTGTTAAACGAGTTTTCGTTTGAATCTCGAGAGGTTTGAACGTGAATCATCCTAACCGTCCAAAGTCTGAATTTTATATCATGCATAATTTTTATTTGTTTCTTCTGCAGGTGGTCGACACTGTTGAAGAGGCAGTGGATTTCATTTTGAATAGAGAGTCTAGTTAGCAGCATTGACAATTTTGTTTTCTGAATTGCTGCCATGTTGCCTTAGTGATTTTCAAGTTGAAGTTTGTTAAAACTAACTCAAACAGTAATTTGTTTTCAGGTCTAATACTATTATTTTTAGCTAACTTGAACTGCTCTCTTGCTAGCCCCCTCTCTTCTGAATTCAGTACTGTTGTAGCATTCATTTTACATAATATTAATTTTTTTAAATTGAAAATAGAAGATAGCGTAGGTTGGAACTGAAAGAGATGGATGTTTATTTTGACAGAAGATTCTTCTTTCATGGTACTAGCTCTTTCTTGGCCACATTATCCTGAAATGTGACAGGTATGTTGTACAAGAAAACTCAGAAGTAACAGCCTAACAACCTTAACTTATAATTTTTGTGGTGTAAATGAATATCAATTGTCACTATCTCACATTTTTCCTTGCACCCCAGTGTAATTAAAATTTATAGTAATTAATGACTCTTTATGAGAAGCTGAAAAAGTTATGTTCTTTCCATTTTAAATTAAACAATTATGGGATTTTTATCTAGTTGTACTATAGTATATATCTATTTACCATATTTATTTAGGTTCCTTATTAATTACTTTGTATATCTATATTTACAAGTTATATAAAAAATTATTTAAAAAAAAATTCAAGATCCCTTAATTTTAGCTTGTGAGTTACAACTCATTTCCAATAACTCCCTTTACGTTTAAGATAATGTTCCTTTTTCTCTCTTTCTTAATAGTCACCAAAAATCTTTCTTTTATTTTTATACCATCCTCCCCCCCCCTCCCCCCCTCCCCCGCATTTAATTCTTTTTCTTTTCCGAAGGTTTTCAAACTTAATTTTTCTCTTTCTTTCTAATCACCTCAAATCTCTATTTTTATTGATAAATGCAACAAAGTTAGAAATATTGCTATGGAGTCAAGTTCTGCGTAAGTTTTGAATCTATTTTTTTTCCTATAATTTTTATTGTAAAACTTGTATATGATACATCAATACCCGAAACAATACTCGATACAATTTTAATATGAGTATATTAAATTTTTAATGTAGAGTTGTGATTGAAACTTGAATAAGATGAAGATCTTAATTGTATCACAATGTATCGTGATTGTATTATAATTGTATATGTATCATAATTGTTGCGGGGTATACTAATTGTATATTGTTACATGCAGTTGTGAGTTTATGACAAATTTCACAATTTGTATCACAAGTACGATAATTGTATATTAATTTATTCGTATTATATCGAGTATTATTTTAGGTATTAATGTACCAGATGTAAGTTAGATATAATTGTAATACAAGTATGATACAATTATGTATTGGCCATTGATGTATCTAATATAATAATGATACATTTATCATACAATTTTTGAATATTATTTAATAATATAAATCTATCGGCAATGGTGGGAAGAGAGAAGATGAAGATTCTTGGTGTAATTAAGAGATTTTGATGTAAGAAAAAGGAGAGAGAAGAGAGGAAAAAAGGAAAGGATGTAATTGAATGGCATAGCCACTTTTACGGTTGGCTATCAAAAAATAGCTACTGTTTACGATGTCAATGAAAAATAGCCACTATTTACTGCAACAGGGACCGGTCCCGTATAATTTACGGGAGTTCTGGTGCATTTGTGTACAAACTCCAGCATATTTTGCTGGACCGATATACTTTGCTAACTGCTGTAAAATTTGTGGGAGACTGGAGACCAGTGCTCCAAACTCCAGTATATTATACTGGATGTTTATACTTGCTGGAACTCCCATAAAATATGCAGGAGTTCCAACATAATTATGCTTGAATTCCCGTAAAATTTGTGGGAGTTCCAGCATAGTTATTGTAACAATCCGACCCATCGTCACGTGAGTTACCGCCCTGTTTTCCCCCTTATTGTATTGCTTTATGTTTCATCTTCTGTATTGGGTGCATTAGAATTTAATTGGAGTAATTTTATTAAGAAATGAGACACTTAGTCTCTTGTAAGAAGACTTAAATTAGAAAAGTCAATTGGATGTTGACTTATGAGTTAGAGGGCTCGAAATTGAATTTCGATGATTCGGTTAGCTCTAGGTGATAATTTAAGGCTTAGGAGCGCAATCGAAAGTAATTTTGGAGGTCCGGTAAAGAAGTTGGCCTATTTTGGCGAAGTTAGTATTTTGACGATTTCCGGTTGATAGGCGATATTTTGATCCGGGAGTCAGAATGGAATTCCGAGAGTTGCAGTTGTTTCGATATGTGATTTTGGACTTGTCTGCAAAATTTCAGGTCATTCGGACGTCGTTTGATCGGGTTTTTGATCGAATGTGAGTTTCAGAGGTTTTGATGAAAACTAGACTTGAATCTGATGGGTTTTAATGGTTTTAGCGTTGTTTGATGTGTTCTGATGATTGGAACAAGTTCGTATGATGTTTTGGAGTAGGTTGGTATTTTTGGTTGAGGTCCCGAGGGCCTCTGGCTGATTTCGGATGATTTTCTGGGAAATTTGGACTTATGAAATTCTGCAGAAATTGCAGAATCAGTGCAGGAAAAATTAAGCCTTCGCGTTCGCATGGTCCTGGCCGCATTCGCATAGGCATGGTGTGAGTTTTAATCGAGTTCGCGGGAGTAAGTTTGCGTTCGCGTAGAGTATTCTAGAAGGCCTGGAGTTTAGCCTCTGCGTTCGCGAAGGGGAGGCCGCGTTCGCGAAGTTATGGGACTTGGAGGATCGCGATCGCGTGAGGGGCATCGCGTTCGCGTAGGCCTGGGAAGTGGATCATTGCGTTCGCGATAAAGATTCCGTGTTCGCGTAAGAGGGCCTGGGAGCCCAGTTCTGGTAAAGCATCGCGTTCGCGATAGAGGAGACACGATCGCGTAGAGGGAGGTTGGATGTGCATCGCGTTCGCAAGGTAGGAGACCCGTTCGCGTAGTGTATTTTAAGTTTTTAAATTTTTGGTCTTGGTGTTCGAGTGGCTATAGTCGCGAACGTGATGAAGCAAATGCCTGGGCGGACAGAATGGTTTTATAACATTTCATCTGCGAACCAAACCCATTTCTCACCATTTTTTAGCGAGTTTGGGAGCTTTTATCAAGGGTTTTGAAGAGTTTTGACTCGGAATCGATTGAAGGTAAGTTTTATGAGTTAAATACATGATTTTATTGATGAATCATCCTTGAAATTCATGAAAATATAGCCAACTTGTAAGAAATTAGGGCTTGGAGCAAAAAAAATTAAATTTGGGATTTGAGGGGCCATTTCTGGTCTGATTTGGGAGTTCTTGGTATGTACGGACTGGTGGCGAGACGAGGTTTTCGGAGACGTAAATTTAGAAATTTTTTGGGACGTGGTCTCGGGGCTCGGGTTTTGCTAGTTTCGAGATTTTTTTCATATTTTGATTGTTTTCGATTGGGTGTTGTCCCGTTAGCATATTGTGACATATTTGCCTTGATTTTGGTTAGATTGGACCCGCATGGAGGCCAGTTCGAGGGGCAAAGGCGTCGCGGGCTAGAGTTTTCGCCGGTTTGAGGTGGATAATATTTGTAAATGATGTCTTGAGGGTTTGAAACCCCGGACTTGCACATCATAGTGCTGTATTGTGGTGACTTGCACGCCAGGTATGAGCGTGGGGTAGAGCACCATTGGGGATTGTGACTTGGTCTGTCCCTATTGTTGAATTTACTGTGCGATTGAATGAAAACTATTTGATGCTATCATGATTTGGGATGATTGCCATGTTTTGGGCTTCGTGCCGAAATATTTGAATCCTTGGGGGATTAAAATCACTATTTTTTTATTACTGTGTATGTTTTTATCTCATTCCAAGGTTTAAAAGTACTATTTTGCAAACTCAGCCATCTTTCTAAGATTTGAAAACTTAATTGATATATTACTGACATTTTTGCTGAGAATCGCTATGTTACTATTGCCCAAAAGGCTTATGTGCATTCATGACTATGCATGGATCGGGTTGCACGCCGCAGCGGGAGTGATAGTGATATTACGTTTGGGCTGTAGGAGCCTCTCCGGAGTCTGAACCCCCCCCCCCCCCATAGTGAGCGTCAGGCACCCAAATTGATCGGGCTATGCGCCGTAGCGGTCATGTGCATTGCATTTATGGATTGGTTCATGTTTGTACTACGTGGCATGACATTTTAGCACTTAAATATCATTGGCATACATGCTACTACTTGCCTTTGTTGACCAGATACCCTGGTTTTATTTGTTAAATGAGTGATGTGCCCGATGGGCTAACTTATGTGCGGATTTGCACTGTGTGATGATGGATTCATATGCTTAATTGTTAATAAGGAAAGAAAGAGATGTTTTTAAAAGAGGTTTTAAACTGAGTCAGATATTTTTATAAAGGATTTTCATGGAACTATTATTTCTAAAAAGAGCTGTACTGTACTTTATAGCATGATAGAGTGCTCTTGCGTGATTTCTTGTCTCTCAGCATTATTTACTCTTATTACTACTGAGTTGGAAGTGCCGACTCTTCCCCTATTCCTTTATTATTATTTCTGCAATTTTGAACAATTATAGTATTGGAGTCTTATTACTCTGTATTGTTAGAGACTTTAGACTCATGACCCCCAGGTCTTTGGGAGATTGTTCGGCTATTTTCTAATTATCATTAAAACCTTTAGCTTAATAGCTGTTAATAATATTCAAATAATTAATTTTGAGCTTCATGATCGGGTTGAGAGTGCCAATGGTCGGGCTTGCCTAGTAGTTGTGTTGGGCGCCATCACAACCGGGATTGGGGTCGTGACAAGTTGGTATCAGAGCCTAGGTTACTAGGCCTCATGAGTCATGAGATGGTTAGTAGAGATCGGTACAGAGACGTCTGTATTTATCCTCGAGAGGCTGCAGAACCTTTAGGAAAAACTTCACTTTCTTAGAATTCTTATCGTGCGTACTTGATTCAGCTTGAGATATAACTCTTGAAATTCCTTCCACTCATCTGTATGCGCAGGTGAGTGCTCAGTAGTATATGTGCCTTGATGGCTTGTGATTCCCCGATCAAGGGGCGAGAGGTAATCTCTGTAAGTTCATGTTGGGCTAGTCTGGAGGACTCGAGGCCGGATCTTTGCCTATGGCTTCAGCACCAAGGTGCTGGTTTTTGTGAGTTGGTGTTCTGAATTTATATTGTTTAGTGGTGTCCTTATTATCCAGGACGACGACTGGATATCCATGTGATGAGTGTGTTAGTACTATGAGATATATCTATGCGATCTTGGTAGTGACGAGGGAGTCTGCAGGATAATAGATGAACTGTTAGGTGTTCGATTCCTATGTGATGTGTTGTGTAGCACCAAGTTAAGGGTGCATGAAGAATATTTTTGTATCTCCTAGTTGGGAGAGAAGTAAATAGTACGTTGCGGGTTGAGGTCAGACCCAGGAAGATTATATGACTGTGTAACGTATATGATGGTTGAAGGCATGCTGAAATACTAAACTGAGCGAAGCAGGTGGGATATCTCTTGCGTGGTTCCCTTAAGTGGTATGATCCTTATGTGTATGTTAGAAGATCTCATGTGTAATTGAAAGGTATTTTCTATGTGTTATGATTCAAATAGGTGCAACACATGTCCATGTATCAATTTTGATAATATAACGCATGTATTATTGAGATTAATGTTGTTGATATACATTGTGATGCTTTGTCAAGTTGTGGACGTGTTGTTAGGATGGTTTTGGTGATTCTCTGGCAGGTGGATAGGCCCAATTACAAAGGAAACTCTGCCGAAATTTTTTAAATAAAGAAATTTGGGACTTAGTAAAAAAAATTGTCGCCTAAAGAGTGGGATCAACTGTTGTGTGAATGAATGCAAGAACTACAGAAGAGTTAACATTTCTGATGATCCGTGTCCCCGCAAGCTTGTGAAAGAGCGAGTTTAATCTCACCATGATATTACGACGATAATAGAGTATATGTGTTGTGATACATATGGATTCGAGCTAAGTTATGGAGGTTGCCATTGATTAGCTGATTGCGCAGTTCTGTGCTATGTTGGTTCTGTCTTAAGGTATACTAGTGAACCAGTTCTGGTTGCAGAAACTGAGTCAAGAACGGCATGAGTAAAGCAAAATTTTGACAAAGGTTATATGGTACTTTCGTAGATGTGAGAAAATAATAGTATGTCTTGAGTTTTTGTTGGTAAAGAATGCTAAGTGTTTAGAGAAGGAAGATGCTTGTTGTGTTGAGAGGAGGTCGTATCCTACGATGTCAGAATGTCAATGAGGCACAGGTGGTTTTGTTAGCTGAGCAGGCTAAATGCAAGTTGAATAGAGTGAATGACTCTTGAGAATGGTTTAATGTGTTCAAGATTTTACACGTAATAATCATGTGTTTTAAGGTTGCGTATTGACTAAAGATAGTGTTTTCATTAGAAAAGATCAAGACTTGTGGTAGTTTGTGTTAACTACGGGATCCTAAGTATTAGTATTAGGAAAGTAGTGGTAACGAATTCAGATTCATAGGAAGTGCGTCAAAACAAAGTATTCTGGAATGCGGTAATTCTGGAAGACAATTGAGAAAGTATTCAGTGGCCTATGAGTCTTAGACAGTGTGGCCTTATATTTGAATCTCCGGCGGTGAGCCTAATTGAGTCATTGTAATGCTACAATAAGAGAGAATATCAAATTAATGATGAAACAGGAAGGAAATTGGATAAATGGAATAGCTTGATAATAAACCAAATCGGTATGGTAAGGGTATGATTAATTCCTTGTATGTGTTCAACGTAATAGGTTTTACGGGCAATGTACAATAAAGCTCTTGAATGCTGGCAGTTGCTTGGCTTGGTGTAGATACAAAAACTCAGTCCTGGTAGTTTAGTTTGTACAACTGGAGTGGCAGAGATGTTCTTGTTGGGTTCTACCGTGGTTTGAAGATGAATATATTCTTATGGGTATGCGAAGCATGGAGTGTGTAATTATTTTCTTCTAAATGGAATCAATGAAATTTTTTGACTAGTTCAATGCGTCGATGTCTGCGGCACGTAATGGAGATAAAAGTTCTCATGTATCCTAGTGTGTTATGGTGTACACGGCATGTTGTGGACAATTGTGATTTGCATGATCAAGGTTTGGATTCAGTTCATAAAGGAGAGTCATTAAAGCACGGGCAGCTGCAGGTGATTTAAGAATCGATCTTCAGATGATTAGGGTGAATGGTCCTCATATGGCCAAAGAAATGATGTTTCTATTCTAGTGATTTGACGGGGGTATATGTTCAGTAAAAAGGGCAACGTGATTAAGTTGATAGCACTTCGGTAGTGTTGCGACATTTTTTTCTTGATATATGAGTTTTTTTTATGGCACCGGTGGAATTTTGGAATATCATTTGTGGAATGATTGGGTACTCGACGTGTAAGGTGTATTTACATTGCATAATTTGGGATCAGGTGCAGTAATTGTTGTGTTATGTGTAGCTGGAGACTGGGAGTTCTTAGTTACAGCCTATGTGGTGGTTGTGGATAGTGCGTATTGGTACTGTTAGCGGCTATTGGGGATTGGAAGCCCGAGTGGATATTTCTTTTCTTGGTGTATTAGATTTGAATATGATTTGTTGGGTATAGGTACATGTAGTGCGGTTCCATTGAGGATTCTTAGCGGAAGTCGAGCGAGAAGAGTAGTTGAGTGTTGCTCGGTAAATGGAGTGTTTGTTATGACCTATTAGGTTGCGTGTTGTATGTTATTTATTTCACCGTGGGTGTGATGAATTGCCTTGGGTTTCAGACATCAAATTGTGTGTGGCTGTCAAGTTTTGATCACAGTATCTTGAGGTGCTTCATGTGTAACAGTGTTTAGATAGGATCGCGCATTGTGGCGAGGCCACAGGAAGTTATAACCTCGCGAGAAGGATTCAGGTACTCTATTTCTATGATGTGAGATAGGGTCTCAGCTTTGTGTTGTAATGGTACTGTGGAGCTTGGGGTGCAGCTCTTTCATTTGAGTCATTTATCATGATTTGAGTATGTTCAGACCGCCCGTAACTGGTGCGTAGATTATAACTTGTGGCTTAGTCCTGTGATGAGGTGCCATAACACCAGAGTGGTGCATTGAATTCGAGATAATAATTGGAGTCATTAATGAATGCGAACAGATGTGATTTCGGCTGATTAGAGAGTTCATATCGAGATTTGGCTCGAAAATCTGTTGTGGCATTAGTCAACAGGGAAACGGCTTCGTGTATGGGTGACCTGAGGAATGGATACGGTTATCGCGTGTTTTATCTACCGTTGGCAGTATATGAATCTATTGAAATGAGACTTTATCTAGCAAGAGATTTTCTATCGATATTTGGTCGTCTTGAGCAACAGCTGTGAATGGATACTATTATTTCGAGTGTTTGGATTGTGTGGTATATTATATTATTTCACCTGAGGTTGCAGGTATGGGTTATTTGTAACGACCCGGCCCGTCGTTACGGGAATTACCACCCTGTTACCTTGCATTTGCCTATATTATGCTTTTAAATCAGTATTTGAATATATCGGGTGAGTTAGGAGTGATTTGGATTGAAAATGAAACAAATAGCATGTTTGAAGAAAGCTTGAATAGGAGAAGTCAACCAAGAGTTGACTATTGAGTTAGAGTGCTCGGAACCGGATTCTGATGATTCGACTAGTTCCGGGGAATCATTTATGACTTAGGAGAACAATCGGAATTGAATTCGGAGGTCCGGTGTAGTTTTAGGCTTGAATTGGCGAAGGTTGATTTTTGGCGGAAACCGGATGGTAGGTGATATTTTTATCCGGGGGTCGGAATGGAATTCCGACAATTTTTGTAGCTTCGTTATATGATTTTGGATGTGTCTGCAAATTTTTAGGTCATTCGGACATCGTTTGATCGGGTTTTGGATTGAATGTTAGTTTTGAAAGTTTTGAAGAAACTTAGGCTTGAATTCGTGAGTAAATGGAGATTTTGATGTTTAGTATGGTGTTTTTATGATTGGAACAAGTCCGTATCATGTTTTGGAGTATGTTGGTGGTTTTCGTTGGGGTCCCGGGGGTCTCGGGATGAATCCGGGGGTCCAAACGGACCATTTTTGGAAAAAATGAGAAGGCTGGTTGCCGTCATAAATGCAGCAGGTTTTTGCTCTCCGCGATCGCGGGGAGGGGGACGCGATCGCGTAGGGTTGGGGGCTAGGCCATCGCGATCGCAGGATCACCAGTCGCGATCGCGTAGAGTTAGTCGGGTGGCCATCACGATCGCATGAGCATGTGCGCGATCGCGTAGAAGAGAAATAGGGTCCAGGGAAATTTGTGCTACGCGATCGCAGGAATAGAGACGCGATCGCGTGAAGTCGGATGTTTGAACATCGCGATCGCGTGAGGCGAGTCGCGATCGCGTGAGTCTGGATTTTTGAACATCGCGATCGCGTGAGGCGAGTCGCGATCGCGTAAGGTTAAATGTTCCGGCAGTGAATTAAATTGCAGAACAGAGAGGTTACGGGTTTACACCCCCAAAACTCAATTTTGAGCCCTAGAGAGAAGAAAACTTGAGGAAATCACTGAGAAGTCATCGGGTATTCGTCGGAGGTAAGATTCTTGACTCAAAAACATCATTTTATGGTAGAATTAACATCAATCTTCATGAAATTAGGTTGAAATCTTGAAGAAATGTGGCCTAAATATTGAAAACGGGATTTTTGGATTTGGAAGGCCATTTGAACTCCGATTTCGATAAATTTTACATGCACGGACTCGTGGCGATATGAGGGTCGTGTTGGTACTAATTTCAAAAATTTTCGAGTAGTGGGCCCGGGGTCGGGTTTTTACCAACTTAGTGTAATTATGCGAATTTCATGTAAATTGAAGTGGGTTATGATTCTTTGACCCGTATTTGATATAATTATTGTTATTTGACTAGATTTTACACACGAGGCAGCGAAATTCAAAGGAAAAGGCATCGCGGACGAGTCTACGACCGGCTAGAGGTGAGTAGTTTGTGTATATGGTAGCCTGAGGGTTCGAAACCCCAGCTTAGCACATTGTGACGCTAATAAGGCGTGGCTCGCACACCGTGGCAGGTGCGGGATTGATTGTGATTGGGGATTGAGACTTGGTCCATCCCGGAAGTGAATAATATGTTGTTAGTGTTGGAAATACACCGTATTTGATATATTTGTGGGCTGTAAGCCTTGTTTGGGGCCTTGTGCCGATCTGTAGCGTCCTTAGAGGACAATAATTACGTGATAGCTATAATTGCTTAAATCACTGATCTCAGTCCCGGAAATTGAAATCACACTTTTGAAATGCTAAGTCACCGCTTTTACAAATTTAATAAAGTTAAAGTATTTTTCATAAATTATGAATCGAGAACCGGAATTAAGGAAAATGAATTGTTTTGTGACTTAATTGCTTATCGTGGACCGAGCATGGGATCGGGCCGCACGCCACAACTGGTTGATATGTGGATCGGGCCGCACGCCGCAGCAGCATTGCGCTCGGGCTGCAGTGAGCCCCTCCGAGTCTGTACACACCCCCAACGAGCGCCGTCGACGTTAAATTGGATCGGCCACACGCCGTAGCGGTTATGTGCATTGCATTGCATTTGTATTTGTCGGATTACTTTCTGTGGTAGTTGTATTGTATTGTTGTTGCTAGTTCGTAGAAGATTCGGACCGTAGAGTAGCTTCATATCGTGGTATTTTGTGGATTTCTTATCGTCATCGACTTATATATATTTGTTACTCACTCGATACTTAGTACTCACCCCTACTCCTCGCACCTTGTGTGCGTACTCGTGTACTCAGGAGCGAGAGCGTGCGATTCCAGCCGTTTGCGTGTCATTTCGAGTTTGAGGTAGCCGCCTACGTTCGCATAACCTAGCTTCTCCACTCCTTCCCGGTTGTTACTTGTATTTTGTATTCAAACTTGAGTATTTCTATACAATATTCTATTCCTGTTGGTTTTTGTTGGAGGCTCTAGACTTGTGACTCGGATCTTTGGGAGTGTCGGTATTTTGTTCATTATTATTATTATTGGAGTTCTTAAACTCATATATTCTTCTTGGGTTGTCCATTTGGGACTGTTATCTATGAAAAACAATTGTTGGTCTGGCTGGCCTAGCTTAATTGTTGGCGCCATCACGACCGGATTTGGGTCGTGACAAGTTGGTATCAGAGCCTAGGTTATTAGGACTCGCGAGTCATGAGCCGGCTTAGTAGGCTTTCGCGGATCGGTACGTAGACGTCCGTATCTATCCTCGGAGGGATACAGAAACTCTAGGAAAAACCTCATTTTCTTGGATTCATATCGTGCGATCTGTGTTATCATGAAATTAAAATTTTCCATATTCTATTCTCTCGCAGATGGCGAGAACACGAGCTAACGGACGTGGCGGACGACCACCATCGGCAACCTGAGGCCGTGGTCGTGGTAGAGGTAGGGCAGCAGTGCCAGCACCTGCTGACCCACCAGCTGACCAGACTCAGGGTCAGATTCCTACACCAGTGGCCCAGACTCAGGACCAGATTCCAGCGGCGGACGCTCCGACAACTCAGGTTCAGGCACCAACAGTGCCTATTGTGATACCGGGTCTTCAGGAGACCTTGGCTCAGATCTTATCAGTGTGCACAGGCTTGGCTCAGGTAGTGGCAGCTACTGCTGCAGTATCTTCTTCACAGGCAGGGGGAGGGAATCAGACCCCCGTGGCTCACACACCCGAGCCAGTCCAGCCAGTTGCGCCCGTTGCACCAGCTCCTGCTTATATGGTTCCAGCTATGCCCAACGATGAGCAGCGTAGTTTGGAGAGATTTGAGAGGCTACAGCCTCCGACATTCAGTGGTGCTGAGGGCGAGGACGCCCAGGGTTTTCTTGATAGATGTCAGCGCATGCTTCACACCGCGGGTATTCTAGAGTCCAGCGGTGTTTCATTCACCACTTTTCAGTTCACAGGTGCAGCATTTCAGTGGTGGGAGGATTTTGAGAGGCGTAGGCCCGCTGGGGCAGTGCCCCTCACTTGGCAGCAGTTCTCCACGGTATTTTTGGAGAAGTACGTGCCTCAGTCTCAGAGAGAGGAGCTGCGACGTCAGTTCGAGTGGTTGAAGCAGGGAGAGATGACGGTTAATCAGTACGAGATGAGATTCACACAGTTGGCCCGTCATGCCATGTGGATGGTTCCTACAGATAGAGAGAGGATTCGGAGATTTATTGATGGCCTTATTTATCCCATCCGCATATTGATGACCAGGGAGAGAGTTTCGGTAGTTACCTTTGAGGAGGTGGTTGATGCTGCCCGTCCTATTGAGACGGATCGCCGCAGAGAGCGGGAGGAGAGAGAGGCTAAGAAGCCTCGTGGTTCTGGCAGTTTCAGTGGTGCTCCGTCTAGGGGCCAACCCCAGTATAGCAGGGGTCGTTCTTTCAGGTCTCATCAGTCTGGACGTGCAGAGTCCAGTGGGGTTTCATCAGATCGTGGTCGTCAGGGCCATCAGGGTTATCAGGGTCAGCAGAGCCGTCAGCAGAGTCAGCCTGCACTGAGTGCTCTTCCAACTCAGAGCTCTGCTCCTGCTTCCTCAGCACAGGATTCATCAGAAGCGAGGGGTCCTCAGCAGCCCCTTCTTCCATCTTCAGGCCGTTGTTTTGAGTGCGGTGATTTGGGCTATATCAGGAGAGAGTGTCCTTAGTGGCTTCGTAAGCGGTCACAGCGGAGGGATCAGCCTTCGTCTTCTACTCCTGTTTTTCTTCAGCGCCAGCACAGTCGGCTAGGACTGGTGGCCAGGTATCCAGAGGTCGCCCTAGGGGTGAGGATCGTACTGGTGGAGGACATGCTCGCTTCTATGCTCTTCCGGATAGGAAGGATGCTAGTGCTTCAGATGCGGTTATTTCAGGTATTATCTCAGTCTGCCACAGGGATGTTTCTGTCTTATTTGATCCCGGATCCACCTATTCTTATGTATCTACTTATTTTGCACATCATTTGGGTATGACCCGTGGTATTCTTGATTTGCCCGTACATGTGTCTACCCCAGTGGGGGATACTGTTGTTGTGGATCAGGTATATCGATCCTGTATTATTACTATTGGGGGTCCGGAGACCCGAGTTGATTTATTACTACCGGGCATGGTAGATTTCGATGTAATTCTAGGCATGGATTGGCTATCTCCTTACCATGCGATTCTGGACTGTCATGCCAAGACAGTCACACTAGCTATTCCAGGTAATCCGAGGATCGAGTGGCGTGGCTTGACCGATTATGTGTCCGACAGGGTGATTTCTTATATAAAGGCCCAACGAATGATTGGCAAGGGTTGTTTATCTTATTTGGCCTTCATTAGAAATGTTGAGGCTGAGACACCCAGTCCTTGATTCGGTCCCCATTGTGAGGGAGTTTCCGGATGTATTTCCAGCAGACCTACCGGGCATGCCGCCTGACAGAGATATTGACTTTGGTATTGACTTGGTACCGGGCACTCATCCCATTTCTATTCCTCCCTATCGCCTGGCACCAGCAGAGTTAAAGGAATTGAAGGAACAACTTTAGGAACTCTTAGATAAGGGTTTCATTCGTCCGAGTGTGTCACCTTGGGGTGCACCGGTGTTGTTCGTGAAGAAGAAAGATGGCACAATGAGAATGTGCATTGATTACAGGCAGCTGAACAAGGTAACAGTGAAGAATAAATACCCATTGCCTCGTATCGAGGACCTATTTGATCAGCTCCAGGGAGCTAGTGTATTTTCTAAGATTGATCTTCGATCGGGCTATCATCAGTTGAAGATCAGGGACTCAGACATTATGAAGACAGCGTTCAAGACGCGATATGGGCACTACGAGTTCCTGGTGATGTCTTTCGGGTTGACTAATGCCCCAGCTGCATTCATGCACTTGATGAATAGTGTATTTCGGTCGTACCTTGATTCTTTTGTGATTGTGTTTATTGATGATATTCCGGTCTATTCACGCAGCCAGGAGGAGCATGCACATAATTTGAGGGTGGTATTGCAGAGGTTGAGAGAAGAGAAGTTCTATGCGAAATTCACTAAGTGTGAGTTCTGGCTTGATACTGTCAGTTTTCTGGGACATATAGTGTCCAGTGATGGTATTCGGGTTGATCCACAGAAGGTCGAGGCAGTGCAAAATTGGCCCAGACCTTCCTCAGCTACAGAGATTCGGAGTTTTCTCGGCTTGGCAGGCTATTATCGCCGGTTTGTTCAGGGTTTCTCATCTATTGCTTCACCATTGACTAAGTTGACACAGAAGAATGCTCCATTTGTGTGGTCTGATGAATGCGAGGAGAGCTTCCAGAAGCTCAAGGAGGCTTTGACCACCGCTCTAGTACTTGTGTTACCATCAGCCTCAAGGTCATATATGGTGTATTGTGATGCTTCCAGAGTTGGGCTCGGTTGTGTGTTGATGCAAGAGGGTAGAGTTATTGCTTATGCTTCTCGTCAGCTAAAGCCCCAAGAGAAGAACTACCCCGTTCATGATTTGGAGTTAGCCGCTATTGTTCATACCTTGAAGATTTGGAGGCATTACCTATATGGTGTATCTTGTGATGTATATACAGGACCACCGCAGCCTTCAGCATTTGTTTAAGCAGAAAGATCTAAATTTGAGGCAGCGGAGATGGCTTGAATTTCTTAAAGACTATGATATTACTATCTTGGATCATCCCGGGAAAGCCAATGTAGTGGCTGATGCATTGAGCCGGAAGGCCATTAGTATGGGCAGCTTGGCGTATATTCCAGTTGGGGAGAGACCCCTAGCAGTTGATGTTCAGGCATTAGCTAATCAGATGGTGAGGCTGGATATTTCTGAGCCCAGTCAGGTGATGGCTTGTGTAGTAGCTCGTTCTTCTTTATATGATCGTATTCGAGAGCGCCAGTATGATGATCCACACTTACTTGTCCTTAGGACAGAGTTCAGCATGATGATGCCAGAGATGTCACTATTAATAGTGATGGTGTATTGCGGATACATAGCCGGATATGCGTGCCCAATGTTGATGGCCTTCGTGAGTTGATATTGGAGGAAGCCCACAGCTCACGGTATTCTATTCATCCAGGAGCCGCGAAGATGTATCAGGATTTGAAGCAGCATTACTGGTGGAGAAAGATGAAGAAAGATATTGTGAGTCATGTGGCTCGGTGTCTAAACTGTCAGCAGGTCAAGTATGAGCATCAGAGACCTGGTGGGGTATTCCAGCGTATTGATATTCCCGAGTGGAAGTGGGAAAGGATTACTATGGACTTTGTTAGTGGACTCCCTCGGACAGCGAGGAAGTTTGATTCAGTTTGGGTGGTGGTGGATAGGTTGACTAAGTCAGCTCACTTCATCCCAGTGTGTACTACTTATTCCTCAGAGCGGTTGGCAGAGATATTCATCCGTGAGATAGTGAGATTGCATGGAGTTCCCATTTCTATTATATCAGACAGAGGTACCCAGTTCACTTCCCAGTTCTGGAGGACATTTCAGCGAGAGTTGGGTTCACAGGTAGAGTTGAGCACAACATTTCATCCACAGACGGATGGACAGTCTGAGCGTACTATTCAGATATTGGAAGACATGTTGCGTGCTTGTGTCATTGATTTCGGTGGTTCGTGGGCTGATTATTTGCCTCTTGAGGAGTTTGCTTATAATAATAGCTATCAGTCCAGCATTCAGATGGCACCGTATGAAGCTTTATATGGGAGACGGTGTAGGTCTCCAGTTGGTTGGTTCGAGCCCGGCGAGGCTAGGTTGTTGGGGACACAGTTAGTCCAAGATGCCTTAGACAAGGTGAAGGTGATTCAGGAGAGACTACGCACAACTCAGTTGCGTCAGAAGAGTTATGCGGACCGAAAGGTCCGAGATGTGTCTTATTCAGTAGGTGAGAAGGTGTTGCTGAAAGTTTCGCCTATGAAGGGTGTTATGAGGTTTGGAAAGAAAGGAAAGTTGAGCCCAAGGTTCATCGGACCTTTTGAGGTGCTTAGGAAAGTTGGGGAGGTGGCCTATATGCTTGCTTTGCCACCCAGTTTGTCGGGAGTTTACCTGGTGTTCCATGTATCTATGCTCCGGAAGTATGTCGGAGACCCGTCTCATGTGTTAGACTTCGGCACGATACAGCTAGATGAGGATTTGACTTATGATGTGGAACCAGTAGCCATTTTGGGTCGACAGGTTCGTAAGCTGAGATCCAAGGATATAGCTTCAGTGAAAGTGCAGTGGAGAGGTCGTCCCGTGGAGGAAGCAACTTGGGAGACCGAGCAGGAGATGCAGAGCAGATATCCTCACTTGTTTGATGCTCCGGGTATGTTTCTTAACCCGCTCGCGGACGAGCGTTTGTTTAAGTTGGGGAGAATGTAACGACCCGGCCCGTCGTTATGGGAATTACCACCCTGTTACCTTGCATTTACCTATATTATGCTTTTAAATCAGTATTTGAATATATCGGGTGAGTTAGGAGTGATTTGGATTGAAAATGAAACAAATAGCATGTTTGAAGAAAGCTTGAATAGGAGAAGTCAACCAAGAGTTGACTATTGAGTTAGAGTGCTCGGAACCGGATTCTGATGATTCGACTAGTTCCGGGGGATCAATTATGACTTAGGAGAGCAATTGGAATTGAATTCGGAGGTCCGGTGTAGTTTTAGGCTTGAATTGGCGAAGGTTGATTTTTGGCGGAAACCGGATGGTAGGTGATATTTTGATCCGGGGGTCGGAATGGAATTCCGACAATTTCTGTAGCTTCGTTATGTGATTTTGGATGTGTCTGCTAATTTTCAGGTCATTCGGACATCGTTTGATCGGGTTTTGGATTGAATGTTAGTTTTGAAAGTTTTGAAGAAACTTAGGCTTGAATTCGTGAGTAAATGGAGATTTTGATGTTTAGTATGGTGTTTTTATGATTGGAACAAGTCCGTATCATGTTTTGGAGTATGTTGGTGGTTTTCGTTGGGGTCCCGGGGGTCTCGGGATGAATCCGGGGGTCCAAACGGACCATTTTTTGAAAAAATGAGAAGGCTGGTTGCTGTCATAAATGCAGCAGGTTTTTGCTCTCCGCGATCGCGGGGAGGGGGACGCGATCGCGTAGGGTTGGGGGCTAGGCCATCGCGATCGTAGGATCACCAGTCGCGATCGCGTAGAGTTAGCCGGGTGGCCATCGCGATCGCATGAGCATCTACGCGATCGCGTAGAAGAGAAATAGGGTCCAGGGAAATTTGTGCTACGCGATCGCAGGAATAGAGACGCGATCGCGTGAAGCCGGATGTTTGAACATCGCGATCGCGTGAGGCGAGTCGCGATCGCGTGAGTCCGGAATTTTTAACATCGCGATCGCGTGAGGCGAGTCGCGATCGCGTAAGGTTAAATGTTCCGGCAGTGAATTAAATTGCAGAACAGAGAGGTTACGGGTTTACACCCCCAAAACTCAATTTTGAGCCCTAGAGAGAAGAAAACTTGAGGAAATCACTGAGAAGTCATCGGGTATTCGTCGGAGGTAAGATTCTTGACTCAAAAACATCATTTTATGGTAGAATTAACATCAATCTTCATGAAATTGGGTTGAAATCTTAAAGAAATGTGGCCTAAATATTGAAAACAGGATTTTTGGATTTGGAAGGCCATTTGAACTCCGATTTCGATAAATTTTATATGCACGAACTCGTGGCGAGATGACGGTCGCGTTGGTACTAATTTCAAAATTTTTCGAGCAGTGGGCCCGGGGTCGGGTTTTTACCAACTTAGTGTAATTATGCGAATTTCATGTAAATTGAAGTGGGCTATGATTCTTTGACCCGTATTTGATATAATTATTGTTATTTGACTAGATTTTACACACGAGGCAGCGAAATTCAAAGGAAAAGGCATCGCGGACGAGTCTACGACCGGCTAGAGGTGAGTAGTTTGTGTATATGGTAGCCTGAGGGTTCGAAACTCCGGCTTAGCACATTGTGACGCTAGTAGGGCGTGGCTCGCACACCGTGGCAGGTGCGGGATTGATTGTGATTGGGTATTAAGACTTGGTCCATCCCGGAAGTGAATAATATGTTGTTAGTGTTGGAAATACACTGTATTTGATATATTTGTGGGTTGTAAGCCTTGTTTGGGGCCTTGTGCCGATCTGTAGCGTCCTTAGAGGACAATATTTATGTGATAGCTATAATTGCTTAAATCACTGATCTCAGTCCTGGAAATTGAAATCACACTTTTGAAATGCTAAGTCACCAGCTTTTACAAATTTAATAAAGTTAAAGTATTTTTCATAAATTATGAATTGAGAACCGGAATTAAGGAAAATGAATTGTTTTGTGACTTAATTGCTTATTGTGGACTGAGCATGGGATCGGGCTGCACGCCGCAGTGGTTGATATGAGGATCGGGCTGCACGCCGCAGCAGTATTGCGCTTGGGCTGTAGGAGCCCCTCCGGAGTCTGTACACACCCCCAGTGAGTGCCGTCGACGTTAAATTGGATCGGGCTACACGCCGTTGCGGTTATGTGCATTGCATTGCATCCTTATTTGCTGAATTACTCTGTGGTAGCTGAATTGTACTGTTGATGCTAGTTCGTACGAGATTCGGACTGTAGTGTAGCTTCATATTGTGGTATTTTGTGGATTTCTTACTGTCAGCTACTTATATATATTTGTTACTCACTGAGTACTTAGTACTCACCCCTACTCCCTGCACCTTTTGTGTGCAGACTCAGGTACTCAGGAGTAGTAGGCAGGCGATTCCAGCGTTTGCAGTGTCATTTCGAGTTGCTGAGGTAGCTGCCTACGTTCGCAGAACCTAGCTTCTCCACTCCTTCCCAGTTGTTACTTGTATTTTGTATTCAAACTTGAGTATTTCTATATAGTACTCTCTATTCCTATTGGGTTTTGTTAGAGGCTCTAGACTTGTGACTCCGGATCTTTGGGAGTGTCAGTATTTTGTTCATTATTGTTATTATTGGAGTTCTTAAACTCATATATTCTTCTTGGGTTGTCCATTTGGGACTGGTATTAGATGAAATCAGTAATTATTGGTCTGGCTGGCCTAGCTTAATTTTTGGGCGCCATCACGACCAGATTTGGGTCGTGACATTATTACAATTGGTTTAGGTTTATTCTGGGTAAAATGTGAGTTTCTGATCTTGTGTAAGATTTCAAAAGGTGAAATGTAGTTTTATGGTTTATGGACTAGATGGATTTTGAAATTTCAGCTAAGTTGTGTTGTCGGACCTATATGAGATAGGGTGACATGGGATCACCCTGGGTATATGCCTGGTAAGTTCATTCAGTTGTTGGTGAACTTCTAGAACAACTTTGGGTCCGCTTGAGGACGAGCGTTTGTTTAAGTTAGGGAGGATGTAACGATCCAACCCGTCGTCACGTGAGTTACCGCCCCATTTTTTCCTTATTATATTGCTTTATGTTTCATCACCAGTATTGGGTGCGTTAGAATTTAATTGGAGTAATTTTATTATGAAATGAGACACTTGGTCTCTTTTAAGAAGACTTAAATTGGAAAAGTCAACAGGATGTTGACTTATGCGTTAGAGGGCCCAAAATTGAATTTCGATGATTCGGTTAGCTCCGGGTGATGATTTAAGGATTAGGAGCGCAATCATAAGTAATTTTGGAGGCCCGGTGAAGAAGTTAGCTTATTTTGGCTAAGTTAGTATTTTGGAGATTTTTCGGTTGATAGGTGATATTTTGGTCCGAGAGTCGGAATGGAATTCCGAGAGTTGCAGTAGCTTCGCTAGGTGATTTTTAACTTGTCTACAAAATTTCAGGTCATTCGGACATCGTTTGGTCGGGTTTTTGATCGAATGTGTGTTTTGGATGTTTTGATGAAAACTAGGCTTGAATCCGATGGGTTTTAATGGTTTTGGTGTTGTTTGACGTGTTTTGATTATTGAAACAAGTTCGTATGATGTTTTGGAGTAGGTTGGTATTTTTGGTTGAGGTCCCGAGGGCCTCTGGCCGATTTCGGATGATTTTCTGGGAAATTTGGACTTATGAAATTCTGCAGAAATTGCAGAATCAGTGCAGGAAAAATTAAGCCTTCGCGTTCGCATGGTCCTGTCCGCATTCGCATAGGCATGGTGTGATTTTTAATCGAGTTCGCGGGAGTAAGTTTGCGTTCGCGTAGAGTATTCTAGAAGGCCTGGAGTTTAGCCTCTGCGTTCGCGAAGGGGAGGCCGCGTCCGCGAAGTTATGGGACTTGGAGGATCGCGATCGCGTGAGGGGCATCGCGTTCGTGTAGGCCTGGGAAGTGGATCATTGCGTTCACGGTGAAGATGCCGCGTTCGCGTAAGAGGGCCTGGGAGCCCAGTTCTGGTAAAGCATCGCGTTGGCGATAGAGGAGATGCGATCGCGTAGAGGGAGGTTGAATGTGCATCACGTTCACATAGTAGGAGAGGCGTTCGCGTAGTGTATTTTGAGTTTTTAAATTTTTGGTCTTCGCGTTCACGTGGCTATGGTCGCGAACGCGGTGAAGGAAATGCCTGGGGGACAGAATGATTTTATAACATTTCATCCGCGAACCAAACCCATTTCTCATTATTTTTAAGCGAGTTTGTGAGCTTTTATCGAGGGTTTGAAGAGTTTTGGCTGGAAATCGATTGAAGGTAAGTTTTATGAGTTAAATATATGATTTTATTGAAGAATCATCCTTGAAATTCATGAAAATATAGCCAAATTGTAAGAAATTAGGGCTTGGAGCAAAAAAATTTGAATGTAGGATTTGAGGGGCCATTTGTGATCCGATTTGGGAGTTCTAGGTATGTACGGACTCGTGGTGAGACGAGGTTTCCGGAGATGTGAATTTCAAAATTTTTCGGGATATGGGACCGGGCTCGGGTTTTGCTATTTTGAGATTTTTATTATATTTCAATTGTTTTCGAGTGGGTGTTGTCCCATTAGCATATTGTGATATATTTGCCTTGATTTTGGTTAGATTTTAAGCGTGTGGAGGCCAGTTCGAGGGGAAAAGGTGTCGCAGGCTAGAGTTTTCGCTCATTCGAGGTGGGTAATATTTGTAAATGATGTCGTGAGGGTTTAAAATCTCGGACTTGCACATCATAGTGATATATTGTGGTGACTTGCACGTCAGGTATGAGCGTGGAGTAGAGCACCGTTGGGGATTATTAATTGGTCCGTCCCGATTGTTGAATTTACTGTGTGATTGAATGAAAACTATTTGACGCTATCATGAATTTCCATGTTTTGGGCTTCGTGCCGAAATATTTGAATCCTTCGAGGATTAAAATTACTATTTTTGTATTACTGTGTATGTTTTTATCTTGGTCCAAGGTTTAAAAATACTATTTTGCAAACTCATCCAACTTTCTAAGATTTGAAAACTTAATTGATATATTACTGACATTTTTGCTGAGAACCGCTATGTTACTATTGACCAAGAGGCTTATGTGCATTCATGACTATGCATGGATTGGGCTGCACGCCGCAGCGGGAGTGATATTGATATTGCGCTTGGGCTATAGGAGCCCCTGCGAAGTCTGAACCCCCCACAGTGAGCGTCGGGCGCCCAAATGGATCGGTCTACGCACCGTAGCGGTCATGTAAATTGCAATGCATTCATGCATTGGTTCCTGTTTGTAATACGTGACATGATATTTTAGCACTCACATATCATTGACATACATGCTATTACTTGTCTTTGTTGACCAGATACCCTGGTGTTATTTGTTAAATGAGTGATGTGTCCGAGGGGCTAACTTATGTGTGGATTTGCACTGTGTTATGATGCATTCATATGCATAACTGTTAAAAAAGAAAGAAATAGATGTTTTCAAAAGAGGTTTTAAACTGAGTCAGATATTTTTATAAAGTATTTTCATGGAACTACTATTTCTAAAAAGAGTTGTATTGTACGTTATAGCATGATGGAGTGCTCTTACGTGATTTCTTGTCTCTCAGCATTATTTACTCTTATTACCGCTGAGTTGGAAGTACTCACTTTACTCCATGAACCATATGTGCTGATTCAGGTATTTCGGGAGCTTAGCTGAGCTAGTTGTTGTTTCAAAGTTTATCGGAGTTGTCGAGGTAGCTGCTTGACGTTCGCAAGACCCGACTCTTCCCCTATTCCTTTATTATTATTTTCGTAGTTTTGAACAATTGTAGTATTGGAGTCTTATTACTCTGTATTGTTAGAGGCTCTAGACTCGTGACCTCGAGGTCTTTGGAAGATTGTTCGGCTATTTTCTATTTATCGTTAAAACCTTTAGCTTCATAGCTGTTAATGATATTCAAATAATTGATTTTGAGCTTCATGCTAGGGTTGACAGTGAAAATGGTCGGTCTTACCTAGAAGTTGTGTTGGGCGCCATCACGATCGAGATTGGGGTCGTGACAGTTATCCTGGAACTCCCGTAAAATTTGTGGGATTTCAAGCATACTTATGCTGGAACTCCCGTAAAATTTGCGGGCGTATTTTTCGTATTTTGAACAGTGTTTTCGCTCAGATTTCTATTTACATATAAAGTGGCTAAATTTCGATAACTTTTGAAACTTGGCTATTTTTCAACGACCAGTGGTAAATCTGGCTATTTTTAAATTTCTGCCATTGAATCCCTTAATTGAAGACACTAATAATGGGGTGAGAGCCTTTTAAGGAGTAATATATATAATTTATAAGAAAAACCTAGATATTTATTAAAAATTATAAAACATAAAGAATATAGGTAAATAAGTTTTTAATATAGCATAATTAGGTAAAAATCCCATATCTCTAATGAACATTAATTACTAATCTTTAACCTTCCTAACAAAGAAAATATGAGTTGGATCCAGTTGTCACAAACTCAAAATTCGTTAAAATTTCATGGTATAGTCAGTTTTTACACTGGTCAATGAAAAATAGTCACTGTTTACGAAGTCAATGAAAAATAGCCACTAATTTGCTGCAACAGGGACCGGTCCAGTATAATATACGGGAGTTCTAGTGCATTTGTGTACGAACTCCAATATATTATGTTGGACAAGTATACTTTGCTAACTCCTTTAAAATTTTCGGGAGACTGGAGCACTAGTGCTCCAAACTCCAGTATATTATACTGGACAATTATACTGCTGGAACTCCCGTAAAATTTGCGGGAGTTCCAGCATAATTATGCTTGAACTCCAGTAAAATTTGCGGGAGTTCCAGCATAGTTATCCTGGAACTCCAGTAAAATTTACACGAGTTCAAACATATTTATGCTGGAACTCCAGTAAAATTTGCGGGCATATTTTTCTAGATTTTGAATAGTGTTTTCGCTCAGATTAAAGTGGTTAAATTTTGATGACTTTTGAAACTTGGCTATTTTTCAACGACCGGTGGTAAATCTGGCTATTTTTGAATTTTCCCTCAAAATTCACGTGACTGGCTTTTGGTACACTACCGGAAGCGAAAGACTTTCAAACATAATAAGTTTAAACAGTAAAGTTCATCCATGAACCTTAACCTTTTAAATGAACCTTTTCATTAAACAAAAGGCATAAAAGTTAATTGTTCATTCATGCATGCAATATGAGTAATTATAGCTTACAATTCAAAAAAATAAACTACTATTGTCTATGAAATCTCTATGACACGAATGAAATAGTCAACTGAGACAAGCCCTGATGACTCAAAAGGATAAAATAAATATTACTCAACGATATCAAGAGTGGAGTCTCACCAAGAATATATTTTGAGATGCAACAGAACGAAAATTTGGGCAAAGGGCCTAAGCTCCACGTGCCTAGTTTGAATCATGAACCATTTTCCCAAAATTGGGACAGGATAAGAAAAAAAGATCAAGAAAATATGCAAAACATTGATATAAAAGGAAGCATTATATAAATTCATCAGTTAAACAAGAAAATGGAACCATAATGTAAAATATTTCAAAATCATTTCCTTTAGCATTTAAGTTCAACCAAAATGCGACGATTTACCTGTAGCAGAAGTAGTATACCGACACCGATATAATAGAAAGAATATAAGTGATCAACCTAGCCACAAGTATTTGACCATACTTGTCCATACGACTTCTCGCATTACCGTATGAGTCAATTTAACCTCATTACACTTAGTAATGATCATTTGCCCATAAATTAGGAAATTTTATCCTTGGAATGTATTCTTACATTGGTACGTGTAGTTCTATGGTAACAAATTCAAGACTCGAACCAAACTCATTGGTCTTCACTAGTAACTCTCAAAATATTTGTCTTTTCTAATAGATTCATAGCTTAAAAGTCTCAAAGATATCTACTTTAAATCAAATCACCGTGTTCATAACCTATCAACCATTTAAATGAAAATCAAATGAAATTCTTTTCAAATCCATGTTAAAAGTAATTAACGAAACGAGAGTTTATCTTTTAGTACAATTGTCACTCCAACATGTAAAGATATTTCAAAAATATTACACTTTATATTTTTAATCAAAAGTGATGACAATAGCATTTAAACACTTAAAATGCAAGAAATAGTGCAATCCCAACCTGCTCGTCCCCACAAGCTAGGATTCTCAGTTAAAATTCAAGTTCTAAACCATTTTGCGATATGTATTATGTTGTTTAGAGGAAAAATACTACATGAGTATGTTCCACATACTTCAATAAGCTCCCAAAATATTATCATAGTATCCAAGGTCTTCAGTCAATCACAATCTATAAAATTATACCCAACATGAATTAAGAATTGCTCAATAATACACAACAAGACTTATTTTAGGCCTTTACTCTTGATTATAGGTAATTAGGGTTCATATTCATGCCAAATGTGTTCATCCTACTTAATAATCTCACTAATAGTAATTAATAGTCTATTAGGATTATAAATAACTAAACAATCTCCATTTAATTAATACCCCGAGTTACTATTCGTATATTCTCCAACCACGAATCATCAATATCTGACTAAGATTTCATAATTACTCACATTCAGCTACCTTCTCATACCGTGAATATTATATATACACTTATTTATATCTCACAAATGGAGAAGAAGTATTTTGAAGCAAATCCTAATAAATCTCTTCTTTTATTTCTTGGTGGTTCTTCAAGATTTAAGTAAAATCATATGAATTTGATCCATATATGTGTTAGTTCTAGCGTATAATAATGTTATAACATTATAAATATACCAAGAAATCATACCTTAAAGTGTATTAAGATGTGGGGTTGACCCTTTCTCTCTCTAAAATATCAAAACTTCAAACATTGCTCAATTTCTCTCTCCGACCTTCTATTTATAAAAAATGGGGTGCATAAGAGGTGTGCGTAGCTACGCACTCTGGCTACCCAAGTAAAGCTCCTCTCATTTTTCTTGGTTTTAGCTATGCATGCTTACGTAGCTATGCACTCTAGCTGCGCAAGCAAGTTTCTCCTTCTTATCTTCTTTTTCCTCAGTTTCAACCTGGCTACACAATTCTCTTCTTTCCTTATTCTAAACCTTTCAAGTCATGCATTTAACCACGCAATCTAAGGACCTCGAATCTTTATGACCTTTATGCCTAAATATACCGATAGTGTAGATCCGTACGTATTTCAAGGTTTCGCTAAATATTCTCTTAAGATTGAATTAATCTTAATCATATATAAAAATATTGTGGGGCTTTACACCAATTCCCCTGCCAAGTATTTCCGAGAAAACATTGTATACATTGAAATTTTAAGGGATAAAGCCAATCCTAAATTAAAGATACTAAAGGACTCTAGAAATCCTAGGAGGCTATTCTATGCTAAATCCTAACTCACACCTATATAAAAGGATGCATATTTTCTTGAAGAAGTGTCTCAAAAATCCCATAAACTCATGGGATACTCACAAAGAGACCAAAATATGGCCGAATACTTCTTGACAATGAAATAGTTCAAGAAGCCCGAGATTAAATACATCCGGGAGGTCTGCATCATCCTTACATTCAAGAAATACGTTTTTTTCAGCCCTCGAATCACGGAGATTATCAAGAGAGAAGAATCAAGGTAGAAACAGGATTGTACCCACATCATTTTATCAATAAAATTATGTTTCTTCATATTTGTTTTGTGACTGCAATTTATTTTTATATCGCATATAATTTGTTGCAAACTGTATGAGGTCGAATTTGACCGATCACTCCCCTAAGCATGAGTCCTCATAGAGAGATGACTTAGGGGTAATAAAAGGGACGACTTCATAATCGCGTCGGACCCTCTATAGCATGTACTTTATTTCCGTCTTTTAATATTTAAATAGGGATCCTCTATTATATAAAGGGGGTCTGAGCTTTGTAAACATTATCTCTCTCTTTCTCTCCCCCCCCCCCCTCTCTCATCTCTCTATGATTGTCATCCTCTCCCTCTCTCCGATTTGTATTATAGTTATACGAACCAATTACCAAGAGCATCCTAGAGTTTATTATCTTCGATTACGATTTACCCTTGCATCGGTATTGATTGATTTGCTTAAAAAGTGTATTAACAACTTTTGAGTCAAACAATTTGGCGTCGTCTGTGGGAATTTCAGTAGTCGAAATCATAGTTCACATCTAGGATATCAAGAACATCAATCATTGTCCTTCAGACTCCAGAGAAACTAACAAATGGCAGATAACGAATCAAGGCTGAAGATGATAGCAAATGTCTCGATCGACCTCATAGGCCCCCTCAACGAGGCCGGTAGAGAAAATACCACGAATGTAACACCAAGTAGTGCACCGGATGGGGAGATCTCACCCTCTTCACCCGAAGATCTAACGATCTTGCATGAAAGTGGGGCTTCCACATCTTCATCAAAAGAAATGCCCCCAGTAGTCAAAAGGCTACTAGAGCAATGATTGAAGAACACTTTAAGTGGCATGCTCAAGAAACTACCTCAAGGAAATATCAAAGATTCTTCGACAACAAAAATTGCTGTTACCACTGGTAAGCCCAATGTTATATGAACAAGTAGCGCCCACACTGATACCAACGCAATCGATGGTGCACTCGCGACCACCCTTAAGAAAATGGAAGAATTAGAAAACGAGAATAAAGTAGTTTGTGATAAAATGAAGGAGCACCAGGAAAGGGTAGGCAAGATACTTGGTGCCCTTAAACTACTGCCGAAACGCGACGTGGGAAGGTTCGTCGAGCAGCCGTATAATGAGGAAGCTTCTCCTCACCAAATCCCTATAACCTTTAAGATTCCCCCGTACTTGAGAATATAGATTGGACTATGGACCCGAAAGACCATCTGATCCATTAGGTAACCACTGTAAAAGGTAATGGTCTATAGAAATAACAGGGGCCGTCCGTGTTGCTGAAAATGTTGGTGAAACTTTGATAGGAGGAGCGCTAAAATGGTACTCTCAACTACCAGCCAGATCGATATTGACGTTTGAAGAGATGGCGGATAAGTTTTCCGCCGCTCATGCACGAGCAAAGAAGGCTGAAGCGAGGGCCAGCGATATCTTTGCCATCAGGCAAACAACGGGTGAAGTACTCAGGGACTTCTTGTATATGAATGGGACTTCGAAACGTATCAGAAGGAATAGAAGTCACAGCTTGACAAAACGGGTTGAACAGAGATGGTCGAAAGTAATCAAGAAGTTGATCAACCGACCCGTGAAGTATCCCCCACCACATGGGAAGAGATTCATAATGCCTACTACCCCGATGTAAAAGTAGATAAAGATGATTTTAATGGTCTAACCCAACGACTAACATTAGTACAATCAAAGGTAAGGAGGGATCGACGCAACGACGGGCGACGGGAACCGCTCCCACGCTTCAATAGAGAAAAGAATCAGCCTTACGTCAGAACTCCAAATTCGCCTCCTCCAAGACATCCAGATGTTGTGCAGCGACATGCCGCCCTGCTTTGGAATGAAAGAGGTATGCCTCCATTATTATCCGCTCATAATTTTTGTGTTTCCCCTTCATAAATAGTGTATGCACTAGAGAAGCTGGGCACGAAGGTACAGTGGCTGTAAAATCAGTTCCTCGTGCAAAGAGGTCGAACGTCCTATGGGAAATCCATCAGGAAAGAAGACACAAGACCAAAGATTGCATAGGTCTACGATAGGAGGTGGTCAAAATAATGAACTAGGGAAATTTGAAGGAGTTGCTCAGCGATAAAAGAAGGGCTAATTTCACCAAAGGACGCGACCAATCCCAAGGACCACCAAAGACACCTTCTCCAGCACGCACCATATAAATGATTGTTGATGGACTCAGAAATCTACCATGTGAAGTTCACCACCACACATAAGTCAAAGCGCACGATCGCTCACGAATGGTATGATGACTTCGAAGATAGTATCATTTTTGATAAGTCTGATGTTGACGGTTTATCTTTCCCTCATTACGATGCTTTAGTCATAACTTTTCGCGTTGTTGATACTAATGTGAAAAGAATCATGGTAGATGACGTAAGTGACACGTGTATTATCCATTCAAGAGTCCTCATGCAAATGCGGTTCGGAGATAACATAATACCGCATTGCATAACAATAACGGGTTTTAACAATGCAGTAGAGTGAACCTCCAGAAAGATATCACTACCAGTATTGAGGGGGGGAGTCACGCTGGAAACCATATTCCACATCATGAACTAGGGAACGACTTGCAACATCATCATAGGGCGTCCATGGATACACGCCATGTGAGCCATTCCATCGAGTTTCTATCAAGTAATCAAATTTTCCACCCCGTGGGGAATATTCAGAATTCGAGGTGAGTCACGTACCGCCCAGGAATGTTTCTGGATCGCCATGACTGCACTCATACCAAACAACTGAATGGAGTAAGCGCGAAAGAATAGCAATAAACCATGTCGGGAACTAAAATCAACCCGACGATAGAGGTCATTATGGACCCAGGACTCATAAAAGCTTGCAAAGAGATAGTCGAGGACCTTGACCCTGTCTAGCTAGACAACATCGACAATTCAAAGAAAGCCTACATCAGGCACAACCTCTCCGACCCAGGTAAGTACCATGAATTCTTAACTAACCATGTAGATTTATTTGCCTTCTCTCATTCATATATGCCGAGGATTCCAAAGGACATCGCCACTCATAAGCTGAACGTCGACCCACTTTATCCGCCCGTACGACAGATGATGAGGAAATTCAATGCCGTAATCAACGAGGCAGTCAGTGAAGAGGTAGATAAACTATTAGCCAATGGTTCCATCAGAGAACCAAAATACCTCCAATGGATCGCCAACTTGGTCATGGTTAAAAAGAAAAGCGGGAAGTGGAGAGTGTGCATAGATTTTACCGACCTGAACAAGGCATGCCCAAAAGACTCCTTCCCATTTTCCCATATTGACCAGTTGATCGATGCAACAGTAGGGCATGAACTGCTAAGTTTCTTGGACGCCTACTTTAGCTTTAACCAAATCCTAATGGCTGAAGAGGACCAAGAAAAGACAACTTTCATCACCCATCAAGGGACGTACTACTATAAAGTAATACCTTTCTAACTCAAATATGTGGGTGCAACGTACCAAAGGTTGGTCACCAAGATGTTCAAGGAATAGCTCGGTAAGATAATGAAGGTTTATATCAATGACATGTTAGTGAAATCGGCAAAGAAACAGGACCATATCGATCATTTAAAACAAGCCTTCGAGATACTATGGCAATATGGGATAAAGTTGAACCTAGAAAAATGCGCCTTCGGTGTGGCCTCGGGAAATTTCTAGGCTTACTCATATCACAACGTGGTATCAAAGTCAACCCGGCTCATATCAAGGCCATAAACACAATACCCGAGGTTCTGAACAACAAGAAGTAGGTATAAAAACTAAAGGGGCGAATAGCCGCCCCATCAAGGTTCATCTCACGGTCCTCGGACAGATGCCACAAATTCTTAAGTGTGCTGAGGAAAGATCACGGGCTACAATGGAACGAGGAATGCATCGAGTCCCTAAGGAAATTGAAGGCATATCTATCTTTGCCGCCAATGCTCATCAAAGCAGACCCAAACGAGTGCTGGCTTGTGTACCTAGCAATGTCCGAAGTCGTTGTCAATGTCGTGTTGGTCCGAGAAAACAAAGGTACACAATCCCCTATTTATTATATCAGCAAGACTTTAATAGATGCCGAGAAAGGTACCCACACCTCAAAAAATTGGCTCTAGCGCTGGTCGTAGCTTCACGAAAGCTCTGACCTTATTTCAATGCTATCCCATTAAGGTAATAACAACCTTCCCCCTAAGAGGCATCCTACATAAACCCGAACTCTCGGGTAGGTTCGCCAAATAGGCCATAGAGCTTAGCGAGCACGACATAACCTACCACCTAAGAACCGCCATCAAGTCGCAGGTACTCGTCGACTTTGTTGCCAACTTTAGTGTGTAGATATTGCCAGAGGTGGAACTGGAGGCCCTCTGCGCCTCTACTCACAACGACCTCTGGACCCTCTACACTGATGGCGCTGCAAATGCCTCAGGATCGGGACTAGGACTTGTCCTCGAAGTCCTCACGGGCGAAATAATTTGCGAGTCCACACGATGCCCCGAGATGACTAACAATGAGGCGGAGTATGAGGCTGTGATTGCAGGCATGAAACTAGCTATCAAATACATGGCCCATCAACACATCCTCCACTGTGACTCTTAACTAGTCGTAAATCAAGTTGTGAGCACGTGATTTTTGCCTAACATGAATTACTCCCACAGTATTCTGTGAATTTTTGTGTTACTTTTGGTATTTGTTTGAATTCGTATGAGCGTGATTATATGTGTTTAAATTAATAAAGAATACAAAAATATGTCGTGCTTACGTTTCTCCTCTAGCTTTGAAATTAAGAGTAATTAATTTTATCTTACAAAAATGAAAATCACAAAAATATAATTCATTGTTTTTTACATTTTGGCATTCAAATGCCTAATCGCGTATTTTTATGTCTAATTGATACGATTGTTAGTATAATTAGTATTAGCTAATTTGATTATCTTATTTTTCTCTTAAATTAGGAGTTAAATTAAATGAGAGGAAATAAAGGAAAATCGGATTTGGGCCAAAGATCCGAGCCCAAACGTTTAACTTAGTCCAATTCCCAAATCAAAGCCCAACTCAAACTCTCCCCAACCCTACCCAGCCACCCAACCCTTTCTTCTTCATTCATAACATAACAATACACTACACAAGAGATATACCCCTGTAGCCGCCTACCCCCAGCCCCCACTTGAAACCATCCCCACCGAGGACCCCTTCTTCTTCTTCAGAAGATTGAACAACAAAAACCAACCTTACACCACCCTCAACACCAGCCGCCGTCGCCTCTCCATCTCCTACAGCCGTCGCTTCTGCTTCTAACGACCACCCTAGAACCGCCGGCTTCTCCATCTTCTTCAATCAACAGCCGCCAGCCTCCATCTCCAAGCCGGCCCCTCCATCTCCGCCGGCCACTTCGCCGCCGACCAAGCAGCACCCTCAACGCACACAACGCAAGCCTCCAGCGACGAGCTCCGTCACCACTACAAGCGAGAAACACACACACACAGCGGATTTCATGTCTTGGCTTCACAGCTCCTAAGAATTTGAAGCGATTGAATCGCTGTTTGCTGTTGCCGAGTCGAGCTCGCTTGGTCGCTGTTGCCGTTCGAGTTCGAGTTCCGTCAAGGTCTTGGCCGTTCAATCCCTTCGCGCACACAAACGCATTTGGAATCATTTTCGAGTCCCGATTCTGATATGAAGCTTAGCTTCAGTTGAGGGCACGTCTGGATTGTTTTGAGTTGCCGATGCCAATTCGAGGTCCTCGTTTGCTCGCCAATTTGAGTCGAAGTCCCCATTCAAAAGTCACGGAACTAATTTGAGTTCTATTCGAGTTCCTCGATAGTATGATTTGTTCTTTGAGGTTCATTCTTTCCTCCCCTCTATTTTAATTTGATAATATTGCATATTTGTCTCTAATTGTAGTCATGTTCTGGGCTGCTCAATATGGTGATGTGTTTGTTTCCTCATTAGAGTAATCTGAAGTTGTCCATATTAGGGGATTATAGTGAACTTTGGATGATCCAATGCTTTGTTTAATTGATACTGTGAATAAAGAAATTTATAAAGTGTTAAAGGGTATTGGAGAGAATAAATAGTAACCATAAAATTCTGACTGATTGCTTTCCGAATTTGTCGATGCTTTGGTTTCGTATAGGTGGTGTCAATGTGTTTTGTACAAATTACGATTATTTCAGTAATTGCGTGTTGTTACTTTTGTTTCAAATATCCTTTGGTTCTTTTCTCTTCGTTGCCTATCAATCTTGCATATGAATTCAATTTCTTTTCGTTCAGTATGTTTATAGTGTTCATTTGTTCCCGTTGTTCTGATACTAAGTGATCCTCGTCTCTTTCCGTCATTTTTTTAGAATCTGTTAATATGATGTTTCAGTTTTGAATCTGTTTCTTGTTTATTGTTGTCCGTGTTCGGTTCTCGCCGAATCGATGATTGTTAGATTTACGGCTGGTTTTGATTTTTACTAGGATATGTTAGTTTCTGCTAATTAATTGAATAATTGTTAGTTTCTATTATAACCATATTTGTTGATTTCTGATTTCTGATTTTGAATTACTTATTGTTTCATGTTTCATATTTTTGATTGTTGGGAATTACTAGTTGATTATTGGATTTGTTTTGGTTAATTTGGTATTAATCTTTGTTAGAGTTAAATGCTTCTGATTTTGATAATAGATTAATTAGGTTCACTTACTAGTATTAATTAGTTTTTTCTGTTAATATTAGGTCGAATAAGTATTCTGCGATTTGATTAGTCTACTAAATGCATTGCGAATATCTTGTGAATCTGTTAAATTGTTAGTTTCTGTTATTTGTCGGGGAAATGGCCCTCTTTCTGAATTCTGTTGGCTCTTCTAATTTGTCAAGTCTTGGTTAGTTGACCCATTGATAATGGGAAATATTTGAGCTTGTTTGATCCTGTTTTTGAAAGTTCAAGTGGATTAATTGATTGATTGAATAACATTTAGGATGTATTGGTTATAGCTGTAGTTAATGATTAAAGCTCGATTAGTGATTTCGTCCCTTAGACTAGTTGAGACTCACATTAAGTCAATAGTTGAAATCATACGATTCGTAGCAACCTAAGGTGTTCTTACTAAATAGAATCAATTGCGACTAGTTAGCTCGAGTAATAAGACTCACCATCTATCAATTGTTCCCTCGAGTCTTTGTTAATCGGATAATTAATCATAAGTGGCTGTATTTGTAAGACTGCTTAAGGTTGGCTATTGATGAAAGATGATTTTAATTAGTGAATTAATCTGAATTTAAAGTAGTTGGAAGGGTTAATGGGTTAATTGAGCAATAGTCACTTAATTGTGGCAATTTGTTAAATACAAATCTGAAAATGTGTTAAAATAGGAGTAAAATACAGAAATTAGGAATGTAATAAGTCTTGAGAAGTAGGGGTAATATGGAAATTGAAAACTTAAAGAATTATTTATGTTAAAGTATTTTATCCACTAAGCACTAATAACATTAAAAAAGGGGTATTGTTTAATACTTAGTGAGGAACAAGACATAGTGGCTTTGGAAGATGTTAAAAGAAGTAATTAAATATGTTGCCCATAACTTTTGAATTAATTAAGGAAAAGACAAGTGTTAGTGGGGAACCAAACAAGTAACCATGGGGAACCAAACAAGTAAGCATGGGGAACCAAACAAGTAAGCATGGGGAACCATTTAACTTGAATGAAGAAGTCATTTAGGGGGATGGGTCTGTTTGAGCTATAAATATAACATTAATCTGAGAGAGAAGGGGATCCAAAAATTGGAAAATATAGACAGAGATATTCCTACACACACACATACACACTGTGTATACTGTTGCATAGTGGTCGGTTGGTTGCTGTTCTCGGGTTGTTGTTGTTGCTGTGCTACCGAGTTTGACTGTGGCGTATTTGCTGAGTGTTTGTTTGCTTGTTTGCTGTGATATTTTGCTGTTGCTGCTGTGTTTGTTTCGGCTGTTGCACATCGCTGCTGCCTACTGTTGCTGCCTACTGTTGCTGCTGTGTTCTTCGCGGCTGCTGCACACTGTTGCTGCCCGCGGCTGCTGCACACAGTTGCGGCTGTCGTTGTTGTGTTTTTCTCGCTGTTTTGTTGTGGTGTGTTGTTGTCGTTGGATCACTGCTGCTGTTGTTGCTATTACTGCCTAGCTGATACCGTAGCCTTTCATCTTTGACAATTTCCAGGTACACGTTTGTAAACTCATGCTTTACGGGAGTAAATTGAAGTGACGATTCCCCTTTTTGTGGATCTCTTTCAACTTCACTGTTTTCATTTGCAAACTGATATCAATTTAAGAAATATGTTATGAAGTTCGTACTTTATAGTATCATAGTGATTTGAGTTAAGTCCGGATGAATGTGTAATTAGTTTCTCGTTATTTTTAACAATGGGTTTGGACTGTAACGCTAATGAGTTTTCAGAACTTTAGATAATTTTGGTTCTGTTTCATGTTAGTAATAGATTCTTATGTTTAGTAGTATGCAGCTAACAATCAAAGAGTTAGTAGCTTTGGGTTAACGATTGTTAATATAATAGAGTGAGCATTCATTTGAAGGTTTAGTATACTTCTATTATGATAATGAAAAAACAGAGGTTCAATTGTTATTAAGGAAGATAATTTACAGCTAGGTCTTTTTTGCAAAATACAATAAGTAATCCATGAGTTAGGCCATGAAGAGTTTGGTATATAATAGGCTCTATTAGTTAGAGCAAAAGTGATTATGGGCTTCGCCTTTATTTCGAGACCACAGCACCCTCACTGCGTATAAGACAATGGATTATGTGGAAAAATAATCAATCAAAATGTTAGTTTGATGTATCTAGTTCGGAATTTACTAGGTTACTTGAGTAAAGAACATCGCTTTAAATATCAATTTGAATAAAATTAGTAACTAATGTTAGTGATGAACGTTAGCATGAAGTTCAAAAATGACTTTTGTATTACACATAGTTAACTCCATCGGTTCAATTCATCTAATACTGTCGGTTTAAATTAATTAGAGAATGGTTAGTTTGTTCTGATATTTTGTCAAATTCGTATGCTATTTATAATTTTAGTTTTAGTATTATTCGCTTGTAGAATAAGGCATAAAACAATTTCCTTTATGCAAGCTCGAGTGCAATTTCCGTTCACATTGATTTAATAACTAATAAGAGGTCCGAGCTTATAAACATGCAATAAATTAGGACCTTTTCTCTTTTATTTAGAGACGAACTTAGTAGAAAAAATGTAGTCACTCTAGGATTGTCCCTTTTAAAATAAACGAGACGAGCCTCGCCAAAAATACACCATTGTGGGGCCCTCGAATAATTGTCATGAAAACTTAGACTTGGAAGGACCGTCTAGTGAATTTCACGGTCCTTTTCCCAAAGTTAAATAGACGATAGACTCTTTAGGCACGACTTGAAATAAAATTACTTTCCTGAATACGGGTGTGCATTTATGTGACCCAAATCTTACTCTCGGCGAAACCGAAATACATTAGAGTCGCAGGCGTACTGGTTACGGTGCGGCTCGAAATGTGTTTTCGTAACGTCGCAATTCTTCTAAAAAATAAGAGCGGAGCATTAAAAGCACATAGTTAAAATATATAAAAGAATCAGATAGAAACAAAAATCGCAATTGAGCGACCGTGCTAAAACCACGGAATCCGGGAGTGCCTAACACCTTCTCCCGGGTTAACAGAATTCCTTATCCAGATTTCTAGTTTCGCAGACTGTATTACAGAGTCATAAATTTCCTCGGTCCGGGATTAAACCGGTGACTTGGAACACCATTATTTTCCCAAGTGGCGACTCTGAATTAAATAAATTAATCCCGTCTCGATTGTCCTTTAACTGGAAAAACTCCCTTGTGCCCTCGCGGGTGCGTAAAAAGGAGGTGTGACAGCTCTGGCGACTCTGCTGGGGATTGAAACCTCTGAACTTCGGTTCAGGGTCTAAGAATTCGAGCTCAGTTAAATTGTTGTTTTGTCTATATCTGATTTTACCACATGTTTAATCAACGTACTACATGTCTACCGCTTTGATACTAGCTGCACTGTACATACAAACTGTTATGTGTTTACCGCTTTGATATTACGTGAACTGTATATAAAACTGTGCCGCAAACCCTTCACTTCTCACCCCCGGGGATGTGCTCACTGGTTGAGACTCCCTATTCTGTTAGTGTCATACCCGAAATAATGAAGAGGCTCGGAAAGTTTCTAAGCCGGTTGGCCTTTTGGTTCCCGGAAAGGAGCTCCTTCCTCAACTCGAGTTGTCCGCTCGGGTACACAGTCTAGAACACATACCCAGGTTTTTAAGCTTAGAATAACGTGACTTCATGCCGGATCCCTAGTAGGAAACGCTTATTTGCATCACGCTGCATTTGACTTAGGGGACTCAACACAGGGGTTGGGTCCGTCTAGGACAGGCAACCTGAAATGAAAGACCATCCTGCTATGCCATGTTTGTTTCAAGCATCTATTCGAACTTGCATGCTGACCGGCTTTTGAGAAACGAAAAAAAAAACAAAAGGAAACAGTGTGGGCAAATAGATATTTTCAGAAAATACAAAAATGGGTCTTACCAACAGAATCAATAGTTTGTTAATAAGAGACAATGGAAGGTTGACTTTGCCGACAATGGGTTTCTTAACGAAATGTGTTTTCTTTGTCGGTCAATGAAAGAAAATGTGTTTTTTAACAAAATGTGTTTTCTTTGTCGGTCAATAAAAGAAGATGTGCTTTCTCAACAAAATGTGTTTTCTTTGTCGGTCAATAAAAGAAAATGGGTTTCTTAACAAAGTGTGTTTTCTTTGTCGGTCAACAAAAGAAATAGTTTGTCTTGACGGACCGAACTACGCGAGTTTGATTCTCACCGGAAGTGAGATACGTAGGCAACCCCCGTCGGGTCCAACTTGCCATTTTTTAAAAAAAAAATATATATATACCAAAATCTGTAAATTTTGAAAAAAAATCATTGCCAGCCAAAATGATCGTTTTCTTTAAATAAATGTGCAGGATGAGCACGATTCAAAATGAACCCTTTTCACTCATGACTAAAATCCCGGTACAAATACGGCTATGGTGGAATGATCTAGGCCAAGGAGGACAGGATGAGGTTAAAAAGTATTTGAAAGGTCTCACGGGTCTGCTTGAAATAAAACCCCGTGGGGACATCATAAGAGCCTTAGTCACATATTGGGACTCAGCGCACAATGTCTTTCACTTCTCGGATTTCGAGCTCACCCCAACTGTTGAGGAAATGACCGGATACATTGGAAACATTGGTATACCATTGGGACATCAATATCTAATCGCCCCCAGGGTTGTCGCCGTACACCGGTTTTTAGACTCACTGAAGACGGCCAGGACGGTACGTAACCCAAATCTAGCACGAGGGTTTTGTACTTTGAACTTCATCTATCAAAGGTACGGTCATGCGGGAGGTTTCGACGACCCAGAAAACAAATTATGCAGCAAGGGTAATCGCCCGAAATGGGAGGAGCACAGACGAGTTGCTTTCATGATAGCCTTTTTAGGACTCGTGGTATTCCCGAGGAAAGACGGGAACATTGATATAAAGTTAGCCGGAGTCGTCAGTACTTTGCTTGACCAAAGCGAAAGTACTCTTGCTCCTATGATACTATCGGACATATATCGAGCCCTCACAATCTGCAAAGCCGGGGGAGATTTTTTCGAAGGCTGTAATTTACTGTTGCAAATGTGGATGATCGAGCACCTGTGTCGCCGCACCCAATTCTTGAGATATGGTCTGGTTGAGAAAACTTGCATAAGCGAATTCTATACAAGGATTGATAGGGTCGTCTTGCCTGAAGGAACATTGGCATGGAGGGCATACTTTCAGGCTCTCAACGCAAGCCAAATACAATGGACGTTGGGTTGGTTGCGGATAGACAGAATCGTGTACATGCCAGCAGCTAAGTCCCCCTTTCTCTTAATGGGACTTAAAAGCATTCAACCTTATGCGCCCCATCGGGTGTTGAGACAGCTCGGGAGGTGCCAGATAGTACCCAAAGAAGAAGACCTGAGTACCCATGTTATTGAAATTGGTCCCGACGGTCAATTCCCGGAAGCGAGGGTTCGCCAGATCTGGAGCAAATGCCAGTATCTGGAGGCAAATACTTGTGTGCAGGATCTAGCTAGAGGAGAGGTTGTACCCAGATATCTTACTTGGTACAAAGGAGAAACGTCGGGGGAAAGACCAGCCAAAAGACCTCACCTCAGGGAATTTGCCGAAGCGTCCCAAGACCAATGGGACTGGTTGGCTAAGGAAGAGGTTTACAAAACCAGGATCGGCAAGATAGAGCAACGGGTCCAAGATCTTCAATTTGAAATGGATGTGCAAACTGCCGCCAACGAAGGAGATAAAAAGAAGTTGGCACAAGAAAATGACTTTCTGAGAGCTCAAATCCAGCAAATGAAAAGGGATGCTGACAGACGGTTGAGGAGTCGGGCAGACGAAAAATTGATAAAGGGTTTGAAAAGCCAAGTTGCCGATGTCCAAAGAGAATTGGAAGAGTCTAAGGCCCAAATAGTGAGGATCCGAGCTGGCTGGAGAAAGGAGGCACATCAACATGCACTTCACCTACAACGGGTGGAAGAGGATTACACTGATATCGTCACCAGTTTAAGGGAAGCAAATGTTATCCTCAGAGAGCGGGTTTTTAAGCAAGCCCAAGATGCCAGAGCAGACCTCGACCGTTGCCACAACTTGATGGCTCGACTGCAAGAACAAATAGACAGGCTCCTAGACCAAGTCACCAACAACGCTCGAAGATTGGGGGCGAAAAACCAGCAGATAGAGCGGCTACTCGGAGAAAGGGACATGATCAAGGACAAAATTGGAGAAATCGGGCACTATGTCACCATGAAATGCCTAGCTTGTGAACGAATGCCTCGCGCCGACCTCTTCGCCTCAATTATGGGTTATGTTCATCGGATCATGGAAGAATTAAGGGGACTACACAAGGACCTCACACCCAGGCCCGCGGCAAGGCCGAATGATGCCTCGCGGGCCCCCAGGAATTTTAGAGCAGTAGACCTTTGATTAAAAATGTATTTTTGAAATATTGGGTCAAGCCAGTTGGCATGTTATTTTACGTTTTCGAGTCAAGCATTCCTTTTATGTTGTAAGATCCGTTTTGTAACTTTAAGGTTTTATTTGATATGAAAGCTACCGAATTTTGCCACAATCCTGTTACCAGAACTACGCTCGGTCTGATTCACGCGGGGTCGTGATACGTAGGCAATCCACATAAGATTCGACCACCACTAAAAAGAAAGGAAAAGAATCCAAAGGTTAAATAACAATAAGGCTTGCAAAGATAGTCGAAAAAAAAAAAAAAGAAGAAAAAGAAAAAAAAAGAAAAAGGGCCGGAATGACGCATGTTAAGAGTACATGTAGAAAAGGCTATTTGGTTAGGTGCATTGCATCCAACGTGCTATAACATATCTGTCAAACTCGGTGAACTAACAAGTTTGTTGCATTTCCAGAAAGTTTAGCAGTTGGTTTGACAGAATATACTGGCCAACCATCACTACCGTACTAGATCCAAAGGACCGGTTACAGTAAGCATGTCTAGTTCTGGCAAAAGTCTCGAGGAAGAAAAATCGGAGCTACAAATCATGAAAGAAGAGGTAGACCGGTTAAAACAACAGATAACAGAGATGCACCTGGCCTGGGCCAGGGAACAGTCTTCACCAAACCGCCCTACTCTCGCCTCAGCTCCGGAACATCCGCCCATCGATCCTTCGACAAGCGCCCCGATCTATCCGTACTTTCAGGGGGAAAATCCATATGCCACCCACATTCCACCAACCAAACCAAATCCTCCTCCAGCCACCCCCTGTTTTTGTGGCACCTCCACCTGCTCCTCTGCAAAGGCCGGCCGGCGAGCCGCATGTTCAGATCCACGACAACTCTTACTATCCTCCGGAGCCTACTTTTAGGGCCCCTGAACCACAATCACATACCCCTCACTGGGATAATCCGGCAGAACCGGACAAAAGCACTTCCAAAGTTCGGAACACGAGGAAGTTATTAGAAAAGTTAAAAGCCTGGAGCAGTCCTTCAGGAATATGCACGGTTTGGGCAACCGGGTCAGCGTCGCCTACAAGGATCTGTGTCCATTTCCGGACGTCCAGTTGCCAGCAGGGTTTAAAATGCCCAAATTCGACCTATACGAGGGGCATGGTGACCCAGTAGCCCACCTCCGAGGGTTTTGCAGTAAAATGAGAGGGGCCGGAGGACGGGACGAGCTTCTGATAGCTTACTTCGGCCAGAGTCTGGGAGGATCCGCGCTGGAGTGGTACACTAGACAGGATCCCAGTAGATGGTTTACGTGGGATGATTTGGCTCAAGCTTTTATCGGCCAGTTCGAGTACAATCTTGAAATAATCCCCGACCGCCTATCATTGCTAAAATTAGAGAAGAAGCCCGCTGAAAGCTTCAGGGAATTTGGTTTCCGCTGGAGGGAACAGGCAGCCAGGGTAGATCCGCCGATGAGAGAGAGCGAGATGGTGGATTACTTCTTGCAGACATTAGAGCCAACCTATTTCGGACATCTGGTAACGTCCGTAGGCAAATCATTCACCGAGGTGATAAAAATGGGGGTATGATCGAGGAAGGTTTGAAGGCCAACAAGATCATGAGCTACTCAGCATTGAAAGCCACCACTCAGGCTATCCAAAGTGGTACTGGAGGAGTACTGGGGAAAAAGAGGAGAGAGGAAGTTGCGGCCATCGAGTCCGGGGCATGGTTCAGAAATAGAGGCCCCGCACCCCAATATAGCCCACCCCAGCCTCACCACCAAAATTACTCCCACAACCCATATAACCACCCGCAACATTACTATCCCGCACCTGATCCCCATTTTACTGTCCACCACGCACAGTCCTATTCCGCACCTCCCGTCCATGCACCGTGGCGTGCACCAAACCCGCAGAACAATCATCCACCCCCAAGAGCTTACAGAAACCCCTCGGGCGCGAGTTTTCGTCCAAACCAGGCATTCAGGGGCGACAGGGCGCCAAGGCCGAAGAATTTCACTCCCTTGGGGGAATCTTACACCAGTCTGTTCCACCGGTTAAAGCAAGTAGGGTTGCTGAATCCGGTTGAAGCTAAGCTGCCAAACCCTCCTCCGAAGAACCTGGACCACTCAGTAAATTGTGCATATTGCTCAGGATGTCCAGGACACGACACGGAAAAATGTTGGAGGTTGAAAACGGCCATTCAGGAGCTCATCGACACTCGCAGGATTGAGGTCCAGACTCCTACAGAGCCCAACATCAACCGAAACCCGCTTCCAACTCATCATGAGACCAACATGATCGAGTTGGTTCGGGTGGAAGAAGGAAAGGAGAAAGCCTCTCAGATGGTAATGATGATCAAATCTGGCGGGGTAGGAATGAGAAAGGGGCCGAGCTTTGACGAGCCGTCCATTTGCAAGAAGGACATAGCAGAAGGGTCAGAAGCGGAAAAAAGAAGTGTGAACGAAGTACCGGTGAGGCCGGGGGAAGCAAAGATAATTGTACCAGGGGCAGCAATCAAGCCCATCTTGACAGTAGCAGGCGTTCGAATGGATCCTTTCATCATCCAACCGGCAATACAGTTGCCAATAACTGATAGCCGAGCTGTTCCATGGAATTATGCTCGGATCACAACGACCTACAAAGGAAAGGAAGTGAAAGAGGAAGTTTGCGAAGCGCAAGGGTTGACCCGCTCGGGGAGATGTTTTGCCTCTGCGAAATTGAGGAAGATCGCTCCGGCAACCTTGAAAAAGCCGGTAACTGATGAAGAGGCAGAAGAATTCCTCAAAAAGATGAAGCTGCATGACTACTCTGTCTTAGAGCAGTTGAAGAAGACTCCGACACAAATATCATTGCTATCCTTACTGATACATTCTGAAGAACATCGGCAAGCATTGATGAAAGTCCTGAATGAGGCACATGTACCGGATAAAATCTCAGTGAGCCATTTGGAGAAGATCACCAATAGGATCTTCGAAGCAAATCGGATCACCTTCACCGATGATGAATTGCCCGAAGAAGGCACCGAGCACAACAAGGCTTTATACCTTACGGTAAAGTGTGAGGAGTCGGTGGTTACCAAAGTCCTTGTCGATAATGGGTCCAGCGCTAACATTTGTCCTCTCTCTACACTAGACAAATTGAAAGTAGACATCGGCAGGATACGCAAGAACAACATATGTGTCCGAGGGTTCGACGGGGGAGGCAAGGCATCGGTTGGGGACATAGTGTTGATCTTGACGATTGGGCCGGTGGAGTTCACCATGGAATTCCAGGTGCTGGACATGGTGGTATCATATAACCTCCTGATAGGGCGACCATGGATCCACGCCGCAAGAGCGGTTCCATCCAGCTTACACCAACTCGTCAAGTTTGAGTGGGACCAACAGGAGATCGTCGTCCATGGAGAAAACGGTCTACAATCAGGCACCATCATCCCCTTTGTTGAAACAGAAGAAGATGTTGGGCCGTGGGTATACTAGGTCTGCGATGTGGTGTCCGCCGACCGAGTTCCAGAAGGGGAATGCATTCCCGACGACAGGACAATTACTGCAGATGTCATGGTGGCTCATGAAATGTTGCGACATGGTTTCATACCCGGTAAAGGTCTAGGTGCATCTCTGCAAGGAATCATACAACCGGTATCGGTGGTCGAAAACTTGGGAACCTTCGGCTTGGGATTCCAGCCAACCTCAGGGGACATCCGGCGAGCAAAGAGGAGTAAGCAGAAGACATGGGTGCTCCCAAAGCTTGTTCCACGCCTTTCCCAATCTTTTGTCAGGTCCGGAGCAAGAGGATATCCAACGACAAAGATTCCCGGTCCTACAATCAGGCCAGATGAAGAGTTCTTCAGGAAGTTCGAGGACCTATTCACGGATGTATGTATGCTCGAGGACGGTGAAGGATCTAGTCATGCCGAGATACAATTTGTGGGACCAAAGGCAAAACTGAATAACTGGAAGGCTACTCCTCTCCCTGTCCGGAATGAGTCTTGGTAGTTTGTCTTGGATTGTTTTTCTTTCGAAATTTTGTGTTGGGGGTTTGTCCCCGGAGTAAAATCCAGTTGTTTTTAGTTCGTTTTTGATTTGAGTTTGCAGTTTGTTTTCCCTTGTACCATTCTCCTTAATGAAAATTTGGTTCCCTTCGTGTCTAATTTTGTTTATTTTTCCTTCTTTTTACTTTTCTGAACAACCTTCTTTCAACTGATCTTAATGATATGGCGTGCTTAAAGATTAATCAACCCAGTCTAGAAAGTCAATCGGGTTTGGAAATAATAACGCATGAAATAAGAAGTGACGAGAGTGAGTCAGGAGTACGGCGATGATGAAGCCGTAGAAGAAATCGGTGAAGAATTAAGTCACTTCGAGGAAAAACCCAAACCGAATTTAAATGATACCGAGGCCGTTAATCTAGGGAATGCGGATGACGTCAAAGAAACCCGGATAAGTGTCCATATTGAACCCAATCTGAGAGAAGAATTGATCAAAACACTCATGGAGTTTAAAGATATTTTCGCATGGTCATACGACGACATGCCAGGACTCAACACTGATCTAGTGGTTCATAGATTACCCACTGATCCGGCATATCCTCCCGTCAAGCAAAAACTGCGGAAATTCAAGACGGAGATGAGTGTGAAGATTAAGGAGGAGGTAACCAAGCAGTTGCAGGCGAAAGTCATTCGTGTCACTCGATACCCCGAATGGTTGGCTAACGTAGTACCGGTGCCAAAGAAAGACGGAAAGATCAGGAGTATGTGTGGACTATCGCAACCTCAACAAGGCGAGTCCTAAGGATAATTTCCCGCTTCCCAATATCCATATCCTAATTGATAATTGCGCCGGACGCGAAATCGGATCCTTTATGGACTGTTATGCGGGATATCATCAGATTTTGATGGATGAAGAGGACGCAGAAAAGACGGCTTTTATCACACCGTGGGGGACTTATTGCTACCGAGTGATGCCGTTTGGTTTGAAGAATGCAGGGGCAATATATATGAGGGCGATGACTACGGTATTCCATGACATGATACACAAGGAAATTGAAGTGTACGTGGATGATGTGATCGTAAAATCCCGACGTCAAGAAGACCATGTTGCCGACCTCAGGAAGTTCTTTCAAAGACTTCGAAGGTACGACATCAAGCTCAATCCGGCCAAATGCGCATTCGGAGTCCCATCAGGAAAGTTGCTAGGATTCATCGTCAGCCGACGGGGCATTGAGTTAGACCCATCCAAAATCAAGTCCATTCAGGAGTTACCCCCGCCGAAGAATAAAACAGAGGTAATGAGTCTGTTGGGAAGGTTGAATTACATTAGTAGGTTTATTGCCCAACTTACGGCAACCCGTGAACCCATATTCCGTCTATTGAAAAAAGACGCGGCGATAGAATGGACGGCAGAATGTCAGGAAGCGTTTGACCGGATCAAAGGGTATCTGTCAAATCCACCCGTACTAGTTCCGCCCGAGCCAGGTAGACCCTTGATTCTTTATCTAACGGTCTTGGAGAATTCGTTTGGCTGCGTACTGGGACAGCATGATCTTACTGGCAGGAAGGAACAGGCCATTTACTACCTCAGTAAGAAGTTTACAGTCCACGAGGTCAAGTACACTCATCTAGAAAAGACATGTTGCGCCCTGACTTGGGTAGCCCAAAAGCTGAAACACTATTTTTCTTCTTACACCACTTACCTCATTTCGCGTTTGGATCCGTTGAAGTATATTTTCCAGAAACCTATGCCTACAGGGAGGTTAGCAAAATGGCAAATATTACTTACGGAGTTCGACATCATATACGTGACAAGGACGGCTATGAAAGCTCAAGCCCCGGCCGATCACTTAGCTGAAAATCCTGTTGATGACGAATACGAACCCTTGAGGACGTATTTTCCAGACGAAGAAGTGTTGCAAATTGAGGGGTTAGAACTAACCAAGGATCCAGGGTGGAAGCTCTTCTTCGACGGAGCGGCAAACGCAAAAGGAGTCGGAGTAGGGGATGTGCTCATCTCGGAAACGGGACATCATTATCCTGTTACTGCTCAACTGCGTTTTCATTGTACCAATAATATGGCTGAGTACGAGGCATGTATCTTGGGGTTGCGATTAGCGGTGGACATGGATGTACAGGACGTCTTGGTCTTGGGGGACTCGGACCTTCTGGTACATCAGATTCAGGGAGAATGGGAAACCAGAGATTTAAAGCTTATCCCGTATCGTCGGTGCTTGCATGATCTGACCAAGCGCTTTCGATCAGTAGAATTCAGACACATCCCAAGGATGCATAATGAGGTTGCCGACGCGTTGGCTACTTTAGCGTCAATGCTACATCACCCGGACAAGGTTCGTGTCGATCCGTTACATATCCATGTCCGGAATCAACATGCTTATTGTAATGTGATTGAAGAAGAGATGGATGGTGAGCCATGGTTTCATGATGTCAAAGAGTACCTCAGGTTGGGAATATACCCGGAGCAGGCAACCGGAGATCAGAAGAGGGCTATCCGGCGATTGGCAAACGGATTTTTCCTCAGTGGAGGGGTGCCGTACAAAAGAACCCCGGATTTGGGATTATTGAGATGTATAGATGCAAGTCAAGCCACAACAGTGATGACAGATATACACTCGGGAGTTTGTGGACCACACATGAGCGGATACGTATTGGCAAAGAAGATTCTTCGAGCGGGATATTACTGGCTCACGATGGAGCGTGATTGTATAAGTTTCGTGCGAAGATGCCATCAGTGTCAGATACACGGAGATTTGATTCATTCTCCGCCGACTGAATTGCATACAATGTCGGCACCATGGCCGTTTGTTGCATGGGGTATGGATGTTATTGGGCCTATTGAGCCTGCGGCTTCCAATGGTCATAGGTTCATCCTGGTGACGATCGATTATTTTACCAAGTGGGTGGAGGCCAAAACATTCAAATCAGTGACCAAGAAGGCGGTGGTGGACTTCGTACACTCCCACATCATCTGCAGGTTTGGAATTCCAAAGATAATCATCACGGATAACGGTGCCAATCTTAACAGTGGATTGATGAAAGAAGTATGTCAACAGTTCAAGATTACACATCGAAATTCTACACCATATCGTCCCAAAGCAAATGGTGCGGTCGAGGCAGCAAACAAGAACATAAAGAAGATATTGAGGAAGATGGTAGAAGGGTCTAGGCAGTGGCATGAAAAGTTACCATTTGCGCTGTTGGGTTACCGCACTACCATCCGGACTTCGGTAGGTGCAACTCCTTACTTGCTGGTATACGGGACTGAAGCAGTAATACCAGCAGAAGTTGAAATCCCATCCCTCCGAATTGTCGCTGAAGCTGAGATTGATGACGACGAGTGGGTCAAAACCCGATTAGAGCAATTGAGCTTGATCGATGAAAAGAGATTGACAGCAGTATGTCATGGCCAATTGTATCAAAAGAGAATGGCGAGAGCATATAACAAGAAGGTACGTCCCAGGAGATTTGAAGTGGGACAGCATGTGCTGAAGAGAGTTCTACCCCATCAGGCCGAAGCGAAAGGCAAGTTCGCTCCAAATTGGCAGGGACCATTTGTGGTAACTAGAGTATTATCCAACGGCGCTCTATGTCTGACTGATGTTGAGGGAAGATGCACCGATATGGCTATCAATTCTGATGCAGTCAAGAGATATTATGTGTAATTCTTTAATGCATTCGTCAAGGTTTGGTTTCGTTTGTGTGTATTTGGCATTTTTCGGAGAATGAAATGACAGAGGCAATTTTTCTACTACCCAAACACTTTAACCTTTGTTTCCCCATTTGAGCCTTAATTATTCTTTCATATACCCTCTTTCGAAATCATCAAGGAAGATGTGTAACAGAATAGAAAAGAAGCAAAGAAGTAATACAAGAAAAAGTGAACTACGTTCGACCTGATTCCTCCAGAAGGATACGTAGGCGCCACACGGCTCGGTCATAATAAAATAAAAATCAAAAAATCCCCCAAGCAACAAAACTGGGGCAGAAGTCATTGTTTCGTTGGAAATATAGTGTGGATTCCGAAAGTTGTAATAAGCTAACCGTTGAGGCTAAACCCCTTTCTTCAGCCTCACGCGCAGAAACCATATTAAGAACCAGAAAGACCTCTCGATCAGTATTTGAGAAGTGCCAAGTCATGTGAACAAAAGCCAAGAGTGACATCCCGACCCTCGATTGAATCCGGGATGCACAAGCCGAAAGGGGATAACGCTCTAGAAGGAATCTCAGGGGTGATACCCCGCCGCAGGGAAAGAAAACGTAAATGAGAGAGTCTTAACGGTGAAAACCCTCGAGGGCACCTTAAGGCGAAGGAAGTTGAGAGAAATAAAATGAGAGAGTCTTACGGTGAAAACCTTTACGGGCACCTTAAGGCGACGGGAGATAGAGAGAAATGAGAGAATCTCATTAGTGAAAACCCTTTGAAGGGCACTGTGAGGTGACAGGACGAGATGGTTACAAGATGTCCGCATGAGACAAGGTTTGGACATCCGTTTACCTCTAGCAGAACGCGGCATCAGAAAGTGATTGATATGAATAGACTGGGTAGTTTAATCTCAAAGGCGCGGCATAGCCATTGGATCAGGCACACATTCAGATAAGTTTTCCTATTTTTGAGTTCAGAAAAGTTTTTCTCTTCTTTTGTCATTTGCGGTCGGTATTCTTTTCTTTTCTTTCATTTTCGAAAATTGATTTTTCAAAGCTTACTACCAAGTCTCCCAAAAGCAGTATATTGAAAGTGAATAGGCGTGGAACGAGGCAATAAGACAGAAGTCGTTGCGATAGCAAGATTGGGATGACAGGCTGAGTGGAAGGTTCGCAAGAATTATGGAGTATGATGGACACATGTGGCATGTCCGAAAGATGATTTCACGCAACAGATCACCGGCTAAAAAGAGTCGGATCAAACCAAAGATTGGAATAAAAGGAAAGATGAGAGGTCGTTCGTGGAAAGAGCATCGTCCCCAGCAAGCGTCAACGTCGCCCTCAAAGTTCGAGAGAGGCCAAGCAGCTGAAAGAGAAAAGAAAATGGCCCCAACAAGAGTGGCACGACCACTCACCGCATTTTGAAACTAACAATTTTTCTTTGATTTAGAGGCAGGAAAAGAGGGTTCGTTGGCAGAAAAGCATACCGTCCAGAAGATTATCAAACTGGGGCAGAAAATTTTCTCCTGTTGCGAAAATTTTCTTGAAAGCAAGACTCAGAGGATAAAGGTAGGAAGCAACACAAGATTTCGGGAAGTACCAGCTCCGAGCAGAATAGTTTTGAGAAAGGCCAGACGACACGATAGGGTAAAATTTGAGCTTGGTATCACCCCCAGCAGTTGTGGGGAAAATAAAACAATGGCTTCGAGATTCCCCTAGCAGTATTACATCCCATAATTTGTTCGAGGAGGCAAAAGCGTGAGTCCCAGAGGAGGTATGGGAAGAAGGAAGATGATGAGGGATGAAGAAAACAAAGAATACTTCCTCAGCAGCATCATCCCCAGCAGGCGAGTAAACAGTTCCAAAAAGTATCCCCAGCAGAGTCGCCAGAGCTGTCACACCTCCTTTTTACGCACCCGCGAGGGCACAAGGGAGTTTTTCCAGTTAAAGGACAATCGAGACGGGATTAATTTATTTAATTCAGAGTCGCCACTTGGGAAAATAATGGTGTTCCAAGTCACCGGTTTAATCCCGGACGGAGGAAATTTATGACTCTGTAATACAGTCTGCGAAACTAGAAATCTGGATAAGGAATTCTGTTAACCCGGGAGAAGGTGTTAGGCACTCCCGGATTCCGTGGTTTTAGCACGGTCGCTCAATTGCGATTTTTGTTTCTATCTGATTCTTTTATATATTTTAACTATGTGCTTTTAATGCTCCGCTCTTATTTTTTAGAAGAATTGCGACGTTACGAAATACATTAGAGTCGCAGGCGTACTGGTTACGGTGCGACTCGAAATGTGTTTTCGTAACGTCGCAATTCTTCTAAAAAATAAGAGCGGAGCATTAAAAGCACATAGTTAAAATATATAAAAGAATCAGATAGAAACAAAAATTGCAATTGAGCGACCGTGCTAAAACCACAGAATCCGGGAGTGCCTAACACCTTCACCCGGGTTAACAGAATTCCTTATCCAGATTTCTAGTTTCGCGAACTGTAATACAGAGTCATAAATTTCCTCGGTTCGGGATTAAACCGGTGACTTGGGACACCATTATTTTCCCAAGTGGCGACTCTGAATTAAATAAATTAATCCCGTCTCGATTGTCCTTTAACTGGAAAAACTCCCTTGTGCCCTCGCGGGTGCGTAAAAAGGAGGTGTGACACAAGTCACCGGGACTTACCATTCAAAGAGCAAAGGCTATAAAAATATCAGTCAAAAATCCATTTGATGCCTGAGTTCAACGAATGTCGCTTCGAGCAAATGCCCTGGGCACAAAATGTCGAGGCAGATAGCCTAGCCAAACTTGCCTCGACCACCAAAAATATCAATAAAGAAAATGTGGTCACTCTCCTCCATTCGATCGTTGACCACGTCGAGGTATTCTTTTTAAACTTGACTTGGGACTGGCGCAACCAGTTTGTATCCTACCTGCAGGATGGAACACTCCCATATGACAAAAAAGAAGCCAAGAAACCCGGGTGTAAGCTGCCCGATACAGCCTGATAAATCACGACCTATACAAGAGAACTCTTGGTGGTCCCCTTGCTAAGTGCCTCAGACCACATCAGACGAGGCAGGCATTAGAAGAGGTGCACGAGGGTCCATTCTGGTGCCCATACAGGCAACCGTGTCCTTGTCTGATGCCTCATTCGCACTGGTTATTACTGGTATACCATGAAAAAGAGGCAGCAGATTATGTCCGAAGATGCAAGCAGTGCCAAAAGTACGCCCCCATGATACATCAGGCGGGGAACTCCTCCATTCAGTCACCTCGCCATGGCCCTTCAAAAAGTGGGGAATAGATATAATCGCCCCCTACTGGTAGGACGATGAAAGGTGCGCTTTCTTTTAGTTTTAATTGGCTATTTTTCTAAATGGGTGGAAACAGGTGCGTACGCACAAATATGCGAGAAATAGGTCATCACCTTTATATGGAAAAATATCATATGTCATTTCATCATCCCCAAAGAAATTAGCTGTGACAATGGACCCCAGTTTATCGGTAAAAAAATAACCGAATTCTTTAAGAAATGGCTCATCAAGCGGATACTCTCCATTCCATATCATCCCGCCGCTTACGGCCAAGCCGAGTTTTCTAACAAAACAATATCAAACATACTGAAAAAGAAGCTCAAAGAAGCTAAAGGGCTATGGCCCGAATTACTACCTCAAGTATTATGGGCATACCGGACTACGCCCAAATCCAACACGGGAGAAGCATCGTACTCACTAGTCTACGGGACCTATGTAGTCATACCTGTCGAGATCGGAGAACCAAGCCTAAAATATTCCCATTCCAGCGGAGCAAACAATGACGAAAGCAGGTTACAAGATCTAGACGAAGCCGAAGAACGAAGAGACATGGCCCATATAAGAATGACATCCCAAAAATAACACGCAGAAAGATATTACAACAAGAAAGCCAAAGTAAGATCACTCAAAGTTGGCGACTACGTTCTCAAGGCCAAAATACTGGCATCGAAAGACCCGAATGAGGGAAAACCGGAGACCAACTGGGATGGACCATACAAAATCATAGAAGCGACAAATAAATGAGCATTCCAACTAGAAACGATGGAGGGAAAACCCCTCCAAAACAATTGGAACATCGCCCACCTCAAATACTTCCACTTCTGAAAGGCATCTCCTAAGTCGTACTCTTTTTCCCTGACTCGAGTTTAGTCCCAATTAGGTTTTCTCGGTGAGGTTTTTAACAAGGCAGCAAAGGGGATACCTGGTGGAACATAACCGCAGGTTCACAATATCGGCCAATCAACACGGTCCGCAGGCTAATATAGTGAAGGGACTACACTAGTTATTCTCCATTGTATGAACAGGTTTCCATTGTATGTATAGAATTCACGATTGAATGAACAGAAATCTCCATTGAATGAAATAAGAGTTGATCTCCATTACATAAACAAGAGTAAATCTCCATTCTAAGATAGATACTACTTCGACGATAGTCGAAACAACATCCTAATGGACAACGCCATGGACATCAAGTCGACCTCGTTAGAACCACGATGGATACTACTTCGATTACAGTCGAAGCAACCTCCTAATGTCCAAGGCCATCGACATCAGTTTGACCTCGTTCGAACCACGACGGATACTTCTTCGACAATTGTCGAAGCAATATCCTAATGGCCAAGGCCATTGACATCAAGTTGACCTCGTTCGAACCATGACAGATACTACTTCGATGGTAGTCAAAGCAACATCCTAATGGCCAAGTCCATCGACATCAAGTCAACCTCATTCGAACCACGACAAATACTACTTCGACGACAATCGAAGAAACATCCTAATGGACAAGGCTATTGACATCAAGTCGACCTCGTTTGAACCACGATGGATACTACTTCAACGATAGTCAAAGCAACATCCTAATGTCCAAGGCCATCAACATTAGTTCGACCTTGGTCGAACCACAACAGATACTACTTCGATGATAGTCGAAGCAACATCTTCATGGCCAACGCCATCGACATTGGTTTGACCTCGCTCAAACCACGGCACGACCCTTTTGATGGACGACAAAAAGAACCTCCACGGAGGCTAAGCATTACAAAAGAAAACCCAAGAAAGGGAAGGCAACAAATAGACGAAGTAGCAAATGTAAAATTTATTTTGCAACAAAAATATATTTACATTCGCCCCCGCGGATGAGCTCAAATAAACTACTCAAGCCAAAAATATACATTGTACAAGTTTATAGCTTCCCGCCACCCACTGGGAGGTAAACATCATTGTACCAGGAACGGGAGTCAAGGCTTTTGTAACGACTTGGAAAAATCTGGAGCCGGAATGGGAGAGTTCTTACTGAAATCGCTTCGAGATAAGGTACGCTTTGGTAGTAGCGCTTCCATAGTAAAAAGATTGATGACATCTTCCTCCTCCGCCCCTCCACCATCGAAAGATAGCGGCACATTCACCAGGGAAACTGCCGGGATCCTCTCGTTGCTTCGGCGAGGTTCAACATGATCTCTGTGAAGAAAAAATTGCGCACAACACAACAAAGAAAAAGGAAATTTTCAATCAAAGGAAAATGCACCAAAATGTGAAAATAGACACTGAAGGGTTGAATGTTCTTACAAATGACCAAATTTTGAAACATGTTAAACCCTTCCCCTATTTATAGAGTTGGGAGGCGCCAGAATCGAAGAGTCAGAATTCAAATTAGTGCGGAAAACCAAGTGCCAAAGCTGTGGATTTCCTGCCTCGAGAATACGCGTAATGATGATGCCTGCGAACGCTGACGTCACACGGGGAAAGACGTTTCATTCCGACGTTCTGACAATCATAATTACTGTCTCCTACCTGTCACGTCACAATTCTTTGACAAAGACAATCTCTCCCTGAACGGAGGTACCGATTCCGCCCATCGAGGACACATCTCACTACGACCCCGACGAGCGAAGGGACTAACTGTATGGGGTCAAATTTGACCGATCACGCCCCTTAGCCAGCACGACCGACCATTGGATATACATGAGTCCTGATAGAGAGACGACTTATGGGTAATAAGAGGGACACTTCGTAATCACATCGGCCCCTCTATAGCATGTACTTTATTTCCAGCTTTTAACATTTAAATAGGGATACTCTGTTATATAAATGGGGTCTGCGCTTTGTAAAAGGGATCCATTCATTACTGAAAATACAGGCTCTCTTGCTCTCTCATCTCTCTAACATTATCTGTCTCTCTAATCTCTCCACGATTATCATCTTACCCTCTCTCCGATTGTATTATTATTATACGAACCAATTACCGAGATTATCCTAGAGTTTATTATCTTCGATTACGATTTATACCTTTATCCATATTGATTGATTTGGTTAAAAAGTATTTTAACAATTTTTGAGTCAAACACAAACAAACATGAAATATCACAGAGACTGCACAAGACATAGTAAAATAAAAATAACTTACAAAAACATTAATTCAAATGTTATTTAGTCATAACAAATAGTAGTAGTAAGTTTTTGCATGCACACATTCCGCTAAATTTTTTCCAGCAGAATCTCCCTCTGCAAAACCCTCTAAACCCGCGTAGTATATACGCTTCGAATACCGTCTTCTTCTTCTTCTTCCATCATCTTACTCTCCGACATCGTTGCAGAAAAAACCTTCATTTCTGATCAATATTTCTCATGGCACCCATTGATCCACATTCCTTCACCGATTCAGCACACCCACTCACTACCCATATCTCCCTCACTCTCTTCTTCGATTTCCCATCTTCCACCATTTCCTCTGCCACACTTCTCTCCCTCCCTACCCCTTACACCGGACCCCTCACTCTCGACACTCGCTCTCTCTCTGTCTCCTCTGTGCTTGACCCACTTTCCCTTTCCCCACTTCCTTTCTCCCTCTCTCCTGATTCCCCAGTTCTTGGACAGTCACTCACCATTTCTCTTACTAACCAAATCCAAATCTTGATTCTCTCCAAAACCAGTCCTTCGAGTTCTGCCCTTCAGTGGCTTTCCCCTCCTCAGACATTCAACAAGACTCACCCTTTTGTGTACACTCAATGTCAGTCTATTCACGCCCGTTCGATTTTTCCTTGTCAAGACACACCCGCTGCGCGTGTGAAGTACGCTGCGAAGTTGAACATCCCCCGCCAATTATCGGCTGTTATGGCTGCTAGGCACGTGGAGAGGCGGGACCCACTGCCCTCCGAGGCGCAAGGGGTCTGTGAGGATTCAGCGTGGTGCGGGGATGATAGGGTGGTGGAGGAGTTCGTGATGGAACAGCCTATTCCTCCCTATTTGTTTGCATTTGCTGTAGGAGAGTTGGGTTTCAGGGAGGTGGGCCCCAGGACTAGGGTGTATGCTGAGGCTGTTCCTGCGGTATTGGATGCTGCTGCTAAGGAGTTTGCTGGTACGGAAGAGATGATTCAAGTTGGGGAGAAGCTTTTTGGACCTTATGATTGGGAAAGGTTTGATCTATTGGTGTTGCCTCCGAGTTTCCCTTATGGCGGAATGGAGAATCCGAGGATGGTTTTCTTGACCCCCACTGTGATTAAGGGGGACGCCAGTGGAGCGCAGGTGGTGGCTCATGAGCTTGCTCATAGCTGGACAGGGAACTTGATCACGAACAAGAACAACGATCACTTTTGGTTGAATGAGGTATTATAGCTTATTGAGTTAAGTGCTTGAAAATAACACTTGAGGATTTAGCATCCTGTTGTATTTATGTTCAATCTCATGATTTTTTTGGCATATTCTTCAGTTTCTTGTGATTTATTTATTTTTGTCATGGTTCAGTAACTTAATGAACTTTCCTGGATTGTACTTGATGCTTTGTATTGTCTAACATTTGTGTACAGAACTAAGATGGTTGCTTAATTATAAGCTGGTTCTCTAGCTTATGATGTAATGTGAATTAGACGCTGAAATTGGATTTTGTGGATTTCATACAGTTTGTTGAGAGAAATTATAAATCTTAGGGTTTAACTTAGTGGAAGAGAGAAGTCCTTAAAGTATTAGATGAAAGTGTGTGGGTATTACATTTGTTCTGTTAGTTCAACATGTTAGGTCCAGGATGAATTGAGTCTAATGCACAAAAAGATGACATAACGTCTTTTTTTTTTGGTTGATAAGTCAAGTACCATATCATTGGTAAGTCACGAAGTAGTATAAATAATGTTTACATCATGTGAGAATGATGCAACCACCGTCTCCTATCAAATCTTCCATTCAACTAGTTGGTATGCACTTTAACAAGTTGTATAATGTCTTCAAGCCTCCCAAATATCTGTGGGGTTATAAAGGGGTGGTTCTGTTAGAGAGGATTGCTGATGCTCAGAAAGAGTCTGAATCCAAGAGAGAAAGCACTTCTAGCGTTGTTGTTACAGTGGAAAGACTTTGAAGAACACTAGGATATGTCCCAAAAATATATCAGAAATGCTTTGTTGAACTTGAATTCAGGGAGAGGAATCTATGTTATATTCAACAATACTGAAAGTTTAAGCTAACTTGAATTAATTAGAAAATCACTGCACGGTAAAGGCATAGAAGTTGAGGATAAAGAAAGTAAGTTTATAGGACTTGTTATATACTTGAAACTGAGAGGATAAAATAATTGTCATTCAAGAGGAGGTCATCAAGCAACTTAAATTGAGAGGAGAAATTAAATGAGAAAGAGAAGTTGATTCCAGGTATTCTTGAGGAAGTGATGTTCGAGCAAACGGAAGTTGTGGCTAAGCAGAATGTTATTGAATGTGGCTATACACAAAAAGATTTTGGGGCTCAAGGAGTTGGTTCAGAAGAGACAGTTTAAGAATTGAACTTATGATCTCTATTTCAAAGTGGGTGTTTTGAAGCAACAAGCGAATGAATTGATAGTGCAAAAGGAAGAACTTTATTCTGCTCAATTTTTCTATGAATATGGATCAAAAGAGCTCTAAACCTGTGCAAAAGACAGCTGCATTTTGCAAAAAGGCTGACACTGACAGAAACTTCCCGTAAGAAGATTGAGTTGAAAGAGAGGCTAACAGGCTTGTGCCATTATTACAAATCAGGCTGTAAAATCTACCATAGTTGCTTAGATGAATTTGGAAGGTGGAATCAAGATCCACGCAGCAATGAGGGCTTCGCGCCCAAAGAAGAGGCCAGTTGCCTTGGATGAACCAGCTATATTAGGCAATATATTGTCATTTATATTAGAAAACATTATGCAGTAAAAGTTTACAACATCAGCTAATAATAGTATAAAAACCCTCAGGGGTTGGCCTGGTGGCAATTGACTTGAGCCTTGGGGTTTGCTCCCTTTCAAGGTCTCAAGTTCGAAACCCACCGGGTGCAAACAATTTCTGAGGGCCATAGTAAACCTGAATTAACCGTGGTGCACTTGCGGGAAACTCCTTGCCGAGGGCCTGTGCATCCCCGGGATTAGTCGGGTCTCGAAGAGACTCGGACACCCGGTGCAAAATCAAAAAAAAAAAATAATAGTATAAATAAGAGAGTTAAAGTTATGAAATTTCATCAGAACTTTGTGAACAGTTAACTAGAGTTGTGGCTCAATTTATTGACCGCAACTCCATTTCTTGATTCCTGTCTCTCTATAATAGAATTTCCTTCTCTAAAGAAGTGTTAATTGTCTCACATTTGTGTAAGGAATGCATTGTTGTCTCCGTAAATGGTTTTGGGCAATCCTCACCTTTTGAGTTAACTTTTTGGGGTTGGGTTCGGCTCAACTACCCAAGGTCTATTTTCTTAACTTGGTACCAAAGCTAGACCGATTTATATTCTTGGTTTACCCAATGTTGGGTTCCCATGTTATATTGTCCTCGCTTCATGTGTCCAATCCTGGGCGTGTAAGGGGTGTTAGAATCTCCCACATGATATGGGTTGTCTGCTTATATGGTCTTGACGATTCTCATTTCATGAGCTAGATTTTATGGTTGAGTTAGGCCCAATATCAATTTTTTTCCATTCCTATTCTACCCAATGTTGGCAACATAAGATGAGCAACCTCTTTCCCTACCTTGTCTCCAGATAACACCAACTCAGAACCATAATATCTATATATTAATATATAGTTGGGAGTTGGCAAGATATGTGGCAGTCCTCTAAAGCCATCATTCTTATTTATCTCTTTTTTTTTTTTTTTACTTTTATCCTGCTTTTAGTACAATTTCCATTATTAAAATGTTTTTCCTACATAATTATTGTTATGAGTTTAAATAAGGGAAGCGGAGGAAATTTTGGAATTAAAACATCTCTCATTGTATGCATTAATTATGATATTAAATAAGGGAGAGAAAGAGATTCAATTTAATTGTGTAATATAAGCAGCTTTAATGACTTAAAGAAGAAGAGGTGTAAAAAAAACTAGTAATAAGGGGGTATTGGCATTTTAAATCAGAAACGGCTCCTCCCCACTCTTATTTTTCTTCACAAATCTAATGTTCCAATTGCTATTAGAAGTAATTATACAATTATGAGTTTTAAATTGTATTTAATCTATTATTTATCTTTTGATCTTTCCAATTCTCTACTTGACTACCCAATTTCCATTCCATCTATATATTGTGGTCTCTGATTTCATCTCAACTATATGGTTGGTGAGTTTTCAATTTCTTTTTCATCTAAACACTTTTTCGTATTACATGTTAAAATAGAGTAATATCAAACATTTCAGCAAATATCATTGTAACCACACTAATACATATCAGGCTATATTATGTGTATGGATATGAAGTAGACTAAGGTGATGATGATGAAGATATTAAAAATATTTTCTATCAATTTCTGGGAGCTGCTGAGAAGTTTGACAAGCTTTTATTCAGTGATACATGATTAATTTTGGCAAGCTCTTCTATCAATTTCCATTACTTTTGTAGTTCGTATGCAACTTTTATTTTCAAGTCATTTTTGTTGTCTTGTTTTTGTATGTTTTGTATATGGATCATGGTGCTGCAATGGTGACTCTGGTGTTACAAGCATTTTTCTGATGGGGAGTAGAAAATATTTGTTATAGAAGTTCTTATATTTTGCTGGGTTTTACTAATAGATTATTGGTCATTGTGCGAAGAATACGATTTATATTTAACTTATGGAGATATATAGTGGAACTTCTCCTCAACTAAAATGACCAATTATTTTTTATCACTTTTTTTGCATTTTTCTCTTATTCTGCCCAATTAAAAGTGTAACAATTTTAATTATTTTGAATTCCTTTTATTTAAGGTTTTGTATATATAGTAACTCCAAGAATTAAATTGAATGTGGTAAAAAATAAGATTTCTTCTCCTCTTTAAAGTTTTTGAATAGCATATTGCCAAAATATTAAATTTACTGAGGCAAATTGAAAGAACATTGATCTTCATCAAAAAATTGAAAGAACATTGATAGGAAATAGAAATTAAAAGGAAAGAAAGAAAAAATATGTTGTAAAGGCCGTAAAAGGTACGAATTGAGGGAAAAAGTAAGGAAATAAATAGTAGAGAGATTCGAGAATTGATAAGGAACGAAAAAGAAGATCAATAAAAGAAAAAATAGTAGAATTATTTCTTTCCTCTTTTTAGTTATTTACTTTTCGCTTCATTTTTATTAGATATTTTACTATTTAGTGAAAAGAACAAATCAAATGCATATAATGCATTCATGTATCTATATGTAAGTGAACTAAGAATAGCGTATTAAAATTATATGTGCACACCTCTCCCCCACACAAAAGTACAAATCCTTATATTTTTATATTTTTTTTTATAAAAAAATTTCTACAATGAATTTGAGCTCAACTTCTAATAAGAATATTGTATTTTTTGACTTGATCAATATATAGAATTGTTTTTTATATGCATTTTTGTAAAAAGAAAGTTATCTCTCCTATTAGGGTTAAATTTATAAATAATTATTTTAAATTCAACGATATTCTCTAGTTCTTTGGATAATTGAAAAATCCCCCGTCAGTTGTATGGTCCAACTCTAGTTGGAGACTTGGAGTAGTTGTATGGTCCAACTCTAGTTGGAGACTTGGAGTACAAGTATGGGGCTGCTCTTCTACCCTCTTTTTGTTTAAATACCTGGCTTTAGTTTTTGGTGGGATTTGAACTTGTGACGTGCGCCGGCCACATATGGGCATTATGCCTTCTTTTATCATGAACCAAAGCGCTAAAGCATTAGGGAAAAAATTCTCTCATTCTTAGATTGTAAGCCGTCATCAAGATAGCTGGCACACTATGCAACAAGTGAAAATGTTGCGTTCTTCGTTGCCATGAATTTCCGTACAACTTTCCGTTTCGTCTCTTCACCATGGAGCAAGGAACTGTAATTAGACTTGACTAGAAGTTTGTTGAGAATGAACCTTCTCAACTCATGTCGCCGGCCTCGTCAAATAGTGTATAGTCATATAGCTTTGCAAGGAGCGATTTCACCTCATTCAACTCTCAGTCTTGTAAAACTCTTCAAGAGGAAATGTCCCATGATGTGTGATTCTTGACCCTACTTAGAACTTCAGCTTTATGCAAGCTGGTACTGCATCATGTAGCATTGTCCATTATTTTTTAATTTTCTTCGATATAGTAGTTTGGCTGCCGCACCCGTGTCGATACAATACTAATATGGGTGTGGCTATGGGATCCGTACCGGATATGGTCAAATAATTTTAGGTACTTTGACCACGATGGACGAAGAAATTCGAGAGGAGATACAATTTGATATCCAACATCAGAACCAAAACTAGGATAAATTTGAAGAAAATAACATACCTTATCTAGGAAATCAATCCTTATTTATCTACAACTTGAGGATAAAAAGCAATCCACATTTTACAATCTATACATAAGTATTTCACATAACTTAAAGATATTTTTATATTTTTCTCTTTTGAATTTTTTTAGCTAGATCCCAACACCCGTATCCGTATTTGGATCCGAATCTTAGAATTTACATCTCGAAGGATCCGACCACTAGATCCGCACCCGTGTCGGAAACCCGCAGGCCGCATCTATGTCCGAGCAACTTAGGTTATTTTATGGGTTTACCATTTGTTTTAAGATTTGAGGTGATGCAGGATGGACTAAGCAAAGAAAAGGCGTGTTTTGCCTCTTTTGTGCCTGGTTTAGAAATATTGGCTTAGATCTCATTGCCATCACTCAATGCCTCTGTTGGGAAAGTTCTTGGACCACTCCACCTTGTTCCCTACCCCCTTCACAACTCTTATCTGTTCAGTTTTACTGAAAAGAACGCTGATATCATTATAAATACTTTCTAGAAGAGACCAATAGAGAATATTATGCTATTTAGCATGGGGAAAAACCGATAATTCATGAAAAAGCAATAACATTGTGGAAAACTTTGAAGAAGCCGGGTAGAGTGAGGCTTAAATGGGTGTGTTTGAAAAGTTAAACTGGACCTTTAACTTGCTAAATTTTCTTAAAAGGCTTTACTGACCAATGTTTTCCGCAGTAGGCTCTAAATTTCTTGTAGTCTCTGGATTTTCTTGAATGTTGATGAAATTCCTGTACGAGGATGTAAAATCTCACCTTGAACTATTGCTTTCTAAAGCACTGTTTGGGAGGATTGTCTTGCAAGGTTTGTTATGTTACAATTAAGACTTGACACCATTCCTTTTTTTGTATGAAGATTTGTTAGCTGGTTCCCACTGATTAAAAACGTATAAGATTTACTAGCTTGTTTCTGGATTTGTTTTCAGATGGTGACTGTTGGCTGCTTCTTGTGTTAGGTTGTGGAGAAACTCATAGAACTTTTATTGTTTTTATGAACCGTACATTAAAGGAATGTGATATAATTCATGGAATAAAGGATGTCTGATGTATTTATAAACTTTTGGCTGCAACCTTGTGCTTAGGCATGTACAATGATAGATCTTTCTTTCTTCCCTTCTTCCTTTTACAAGTAATAAATGTAATAGGGTGAAATCATGTGTTTGTAGGGTTTCACAACATATGCAGAGCGAAGAATTGTGGAGGTTGTGCAAGGCGAGGACATAGCTGCACTAAATATTGGAATTGGATGGAGGGGACTTGTTGAGGAAATGGAGAGATTCAAGGATAACATGGAGTTCACAAAGCTAAAAACAAACCAGGCAGGTGTGGACCCAGATGATGTTTATTCTCAAGTTCCATATGAAAAAGGCTTCCAGTTTTTATGGCGCATTGAGAGACAGGTCGGTAGACTAACTGGTGAAGTATTTTTTTCCTTCTTTCTATGAAGAGCAGAACTAACTTTTCTTCCACTTTTGTTGCTCAGATTGGAAGACCTGCTTTTGATGACTTTCTGAAGAAATATATTGCTACTTTCAAGTTTCAATCTATTGACACTGATATGTTTCTCAATTTCCTTAAAGCTAATGTCCCTGGAATAGAGAATGAGATTGATTTGAAACTTTGGACCGAGGGCACAGGGATCCCTCCAGATGCCATGGAACCAGTTTCTAACATCTATTCAAAGATTGTTTTGCTTGCTAATGAGTTCAAGCTAGGTAGGATGCCAAGAGAGGATGAAGTTGCTGACTGGAAGGGACAAGAATGGGAGCTTTACCTTGAGAACCTTCCTAAATCTGTCGAAGCATCTCAGGTAGTAACTGGCCATTATATGAGAAGTTTCCCTCAGTAAATATGCAAATTATTATCTACCTGTCTCTTGTTTTGTCCTCTTCCTTTAAAGTAGGTAATTGCTATTTTTTTTTTTTTTAACTACTTGTGCTAGTGCTTAATCTCAGAGAACCTTATGAAATATTTCTACAAAGTAGATAAGTTGCAGATACTTGGTACCTATTATTGGTGGGAGGTAGCAGGTATCCCATGGAATTAGTAGAGGTACGCGCAATCTGGCCCGGACACCACGGCTATTAAAAAAAAGTAGATACGTTGCAGAATATTCTTTCTTCAATTACTTACCAAAAAAGAAAAACTCATTTCCAAAAAAAAAAAACTATTAGTTGATGATTATTTGTGTGGTTCTGCAACTTGGACTAATGCAAATATACATGTGCACTTCCTGCATATGCCTAGTCTATATTTGTTCATGGTTTTGTTAGAATTTATCATTCATCAATCTCTAACATGATGAATCAATCATCAATTGTTTCTTCTCTCATCTTGGCTAGTGCTTGATGGCAGCCTATCTGATTTTCCCAGTAAAATTTGTTTCTACAATTTTAAGCCGCTGGCAATCAATTCTAATGTCTGTTAATGCATGTTGCCATATGCCCATATCAATATGAAGGTGTGCGTGTGGGGTCCATGTCCCCTTGATTTAGCGGGACAGAAAGTTTGCTGCTTCTTAATGAGCCTGGCATTGATAAGGGCCTAAATGGGCATTAATTTGCTCTCAGTAAGCATCTTATTTTCCTCCTCAACTGTTTTCCAGAGAACAGTCAAGGGTATAGATTAACTGTTCTCCTCTCCTATTCATTGGGCCTTTAGGCTATAGGTCTGTAGGTTGTGTGTGATTCTCATGTGCCTTTTGCGAGTTGATTTTTTTTGTCTTATTTCTCTTGAAATATAACTAATGTGCAGTAATTGAGTCATCTTAAACACATTTATAAGGAAAAGAGCACATTGATTGATGTAGACCTAGTTTGCGAATTCTGAATCCATTTCTTCTCTCTTTTGACAGCAGCTACTCTGTCGACAATTTTGTAGCTAGTGCAGATAATGATATTTTCAAGTAGACAAAGATGTTATTGGTGCAATCTCTGTTCTTTGTTATTGTTTCCTTCCCCCTATCTAAGTTGCTGCAAGTATTATCAATAATGCTTTCATCCTTCCAACTACTTTGTCTTTTTCATTAAATCATGATTACATTTCTAATATAGTAAGAAAATTTAGTCCTGCAAGGCATCACCTTTACACTATGGAGCATACACCTTTCTAATGTCTTGTCTTGCTTTCTCCCTTTTGAAAACATTGCTTGAAATCCACCTATATTACTGTAAATGCTCTTAGTGAATGCCCTTTTGAAAACATTGCTTGAAATCCACCTATATTACTGTAAATGCTCTTAGTGACTCTGTTCCGAATTGAAAAATTGTTCACGTCATTTTTACACTGTTTACAGGTCACAGCTTTAGATGCTCGCTACCATCTCTCAGAATCAAAAGATTATGAGGTGAGGGTAGCTTTTCTTCAGCTGGCCATTTCAGCAAGATGCAGAGACTACTACGGCGAGGTGGAAAAAACACTGAAGGAAGTAGGTAGGATGAAGTACCTTCGTCCACTCTATACTGCACTTGTTCAAGGTGCGGGAAAGGAAGAAGAAAAAGTTTTTGCTAGAAGGGTATTCACAGAGGCTTGTGATTGTTATCACCCCATAGCTCAAGGTGTTGCTGTGGCTATCCTTGCAAAGCATGCCTGAAGTTAGTGTTAATTCAAACTTTTGCTTATTATGTTATCAGAAGTTTGACATATATGTGACTGTTGCCTAAATCCTGGGGTGCTTTCTCAATATAGGTTAAATTGTTTTGCTAAATCTTTGCATCTTTGTGGCTTTCACTAAATAGGTGCATTCGTATCGCAGAGTGCGTCTATTGCAAGTTTGAGTGAGTTGGTTTTTGTGTTTACTCTGTGCATGTTAAAGGTTCAGGGAACTAGCCTTAATTTACTTCATTAAATATTAAAAGTTCATTCCTACTTCTTAGAAGAGGGAATACACACACCTCACCGTCAACATGCCTGCTTCATAGGGGCATTTTAGTCTTTTCGACATCATATGTATTTATGCTTGCTGAAAACTTGCCCCCCTACATGTTGCATGCACGCGTTCAATTAACCATGTAGGACTATTAATTCTATGAATAAAGATGGGCCCAACTTTGTTTAGAAATTAGAATTCACCTGATGTTATTTATCTACACCTCATGCGCTCATGTGGAGCCATTTTGAAATTTCACCCCTTTAAACATGAGCCTACAATAAATTTTCATTTTCCAAGTATATCATTCTCGTGCATGGAAATTCTTAATAGGCGTTATAAGAATTGTAAAATTCAAGAAAGTTGTGAAACAAAATTTTGAAGTGAAAATGATATTTGAAATTTAAAGTTGTGTTGGACATAAATTCACTTTGTGTTATTTTTAAAGTTTTGTGAGTGATTTGAGTGAGTTTGAAAAATAGTTTTTTGTAGTTTTTCAAATTATCAAAAATTTCCAAAATGTATCTTCAAGTGAAAATTGGAGATTTTATGAACAAATGTTGACTCGAAAAAAATATGAGATTGTTTTAAAAAAATCTTCTATCAAATTTTATGTCCAAACGGGCACTTAAACTTCCAAAATAGTCAAAATATGACATACGTTTTCATTTTTCATATAAATCTGAAAGTTTTAAGACGAAAATAAACAAAGATACATATTCCTATTACTTCTTAGAAGAGGGAATACACACACCTCACCGTCAACATGCCTGCTTCATAGGGGCATTTTAGTCTTTTCGACATCATATGTATTTATGCTTGCTGAAAACTTGCCCCCCTACATGTTGCATGCACGCGTTCAATTAACCATGTAGGACTATTAATTCTATGAATAAAGATGGGCCCCACTTTGTTTAGAAATTTTTCTTAGAAGAGGGAATACACACACCTCACCGTCAACATGCCTGCTTCATAGGGGCATTTTAGTCTTTTCGACATCATATGTATTTATGCTTGCTGAAAACTTGCCCCCCTACATGTTGCATGCACGCGTTCAATTAACCATGTAGGACTATTAATTCTATGAATAAAGATGGGCCCTACTTTGTTTAGAAATTAGAATTCACCTGATGTTATTTATCTACACCTCATGCGCTCATGTGGAGCCATTTTGAAATTTCACCCCTTTAAACATGGGCCTACAATAAATTTTCATTTTCCAAGTATATCATTCTCGTGCATGGAATTTCTTAATAGGCGTTATAAGAATTGTAAAATTCAAGAAAGTTGTGAAACAAAATTTTGAAGTGAAAATGATATTTGAAATTTAAAGTTGTGTTGGACATAAATTCACTTTGTGTTATTTTTAAAGTTTTGTGAGTGATTTGAGTGAGTTTGAAAAATAGTTTTTTGTAGTTTTGCAAATTATCAAAAATTTCCAAAATGTATCTTCAAGTGAAAATTGGAGATTTTATGAACAAATGTTGACTCGAAAAAAATATGAGATTGTTTTAAAAAAATCTTCTATCAAATTTTATGTCCAAACGGGCACTTAAACTTCCAAAATAGTCAAAATATGACATACGTTTTCATTTTCCATATAAATCTGAAAGTTTTAAGACGAAAATAAACAAAGATACATATTCCTATTACTTTTTAGAAGAGGGAATACACACACCTCACCGTCAACATGCCTGCTTCATAGGGGCATTTTAGTCTTTTCGACATCATATGTATTTATGCTTGCTGAAAACTTGCCCCCCTACATGTTGCATGCACGCGTTCAATTAACCATGTAGGACTATTAATTCTATGAATAAAGATGGGCCCCACTTTGTTTAGAAATTAGAATTCACCTAATGTTATTTATCTACATCTCATGCGCTCATGTGGAGCCATTTTGAAATTTCACCCCTTTAAACACGGGCCTACAATAAATTTTCTTTTTCCAAGTATATCATTCTCATGCATGGAATTTCTTAATAGGCGTTATAAGAATTGCAAAATTCAAGAAAGTTGTGAACAAAATTTTGAAATGAAAATGATATTTGAAATTTAAAGTTGTGTTGGACATAAATTCACTTTGTGTTATTTTTAAAGTTTTGTGAGTGATTTGAGTGAGTTTGAAAAATAGTTTTTTGTAGTTTTTCAAATTATCAAAAATTTCCAAAATGTATCTTCAAGTGAAAATTGGAGATTTTATGAACAAATGCTGACTCGAAAAAAATATGAGATTGTTTTAAAAAAATCTTCTATCAAATTTTATGTCCAAACGGGCACTTAAACTTCCAAAATAGTCAAAATATGACATACGTTTTCATTTTCCATATAAATCTGAAAGTTTTAAGACGAAAATAAACAAAGATACATATTCCTATTACTTCTTAGAAGAGGGAATACACACACCTCACCGTCAACATGCCTGTTTCATAGGGGCATTTTAGTCTTTTCGACATCATATGTATTTATGCTTGCTGAAAACTTGCCCCCCTACATGTTGCATGCACGCGTTCAATTAACCATGTAGGACTATTAATTCTATGAATAAAGATGGGCCCCACTTTGTTTAGAAATTAGAATTCACCTGATGTTATTTATCTACACCTCATGCGCTCATGTGGAGCCATTTTGAAATTTCACCCCTTTAAACATGGGCCTACAATAAATTTTCATTTTCCAAGTATATCATTCTCGTGCATGGAATTTCTTAATAGGCGTTATAAGAATTGTAAAATTCAAGAAAGTTGTGAAACAAAATTTTGAAGTGAAAATGATATTTGAAATTTAAAGTTGTGTTGGACATAAATTCACTTTGTGTTATTTTTAAAGTTTTGTGAGTGATTTGAGTGAGTTTGAAAAATAGTTTTTTGCAGTTTTTCAAATTATCAAAAATTTTCAAAATGTATCTTCAAGTGAAAATTGGAGATTTTATGAACAAATGCTGACTCGAAAAAAATATGAGATTGTTTTAAAAAAATCTTCTATCAAATTTTATGTCCAAACGGGCACTTAAACTTCCAAAATAGTCAAAATATGACATACGTTTTCATTTTCCATATAAATCTGAAAGTTTTAAGACGAAAATAAACAAAGATACATAGGTTTATATTTGAAAAGGTAGAAAATATATTTTGTTTGAAACACTTTTTGAAATAATAAGTAATTTCAATTAAGTTTTTTGCCAAAGGATTTGCATAATTGTTGACTTAAAATTTTGTTTGGACTCTTAGATTTAGAGCGAAAAAAGTAAATGATTCGTTCAAATTCAAAGAACAACTTATCTTTTTGGAAGTAACAAAACTTACTAAAGAAATTCAGTTGAGTTCCTTATGAAATATTCGTTCTAATATTCACTAGAAAGTAGGTAAATTTTGAAGACTATATGTGAAATAAGTTAAACAATCCAATAGTTTAATCATAAACATGTTATGTATAGTCCCTAAGACATTAATAGATTGCCGCAGTTTGTAAGGTGAAAAGTGATAAATTTTACAAGTTTGTAGAAGATGATTTTATAGCTAAACTAATTTGGATAAAGTAAGTGTTGCTTTAGAAAACAACCATGCTTTAATTATATTTTTGAAACGTATCCTTAATCATAAATGATTTATAAAAACGGACATTCATATAAAGAGTAATCCGAGAAGGTCTAAAGGGTAATTTAAATATCTTTATAATACTGTTAAATGATTTACTTAATCGATGTAGCAAAATATTAATACTTATTTTTAACAGAAATATGGCATTACTTGAGAACTTATCGATAACTATTTTAAGTAACTTGATATTGTATGTTAAAATTTATATTATTACTCCTTTTGGAACAAAAATGTAAACTTTAGAAGAAGAAAAAATACATTCACAAAATTACCTTTAATTAATTGATACCTTGACATATTGAAATATATAAATAAGGATAAAGTTGAAAAAATAAAATTAATTATTCTTGATTATAAAATTACTCATTCTAATTAGCACACCACGAAATGAAGCAAGCTCGTTTTAAAATCAAAATGGAGACCAATTAAATTATGATACTTTTTTCCTTCGGAATTTTTTGAAGATGGACTCTAACATAATATTTCTTTTATAAGAATTTTTTTTATTCTTTTTTTATTATTAAAAGGAAGAATTAATCTATATAATAGTTCATCCAACCATTTAAATTAAAAAAAGATGGTGATTTTGTAAATGTATACTCTTTGAATAAAATATGTATAATCATGTACACTTGATTGTAATTAATATATACCAGCTAAAATAAAAATAGCTAATAAAATCAATAACTTCTATAAAAATTTAATTATTTGGCCCGTGCACAGCACGGGCTATCCATTACTAGTTTCTATACAAATTCCTAAAGCGGATAAAAGTTAAATACCAGCATGAAATATACTATTTCTACAAATCTCTCCTCTTTCTTCACTTAAAATCTAGGGATCTTTATATAAATGCCTAGTCTGATTTACTCTTTATTTTTCTGATATATATCATCATCATATCATACTACTATATTATAAGTATGAAGACTTTTAGGTAAACTGGTAAAGTTGTTATACTAAAATATCTTTTAAAAACTAAATGATCATTTTACCCTTCTATGTGACCCCACAATGATTTGTTAATTAATCTACATATTAATAAAAACCTTAAATTTAAACAGATGCATCTTTTCCTCTTCTTTCTCTCACCTCTTCATGATTTCCTACGAATAATTATAAGAAAAACTGATCTCATCACATTAATCTATAAACTGATATATATCCTCTTCTTCGTCTTCTTTCGTTTTATGACATTTCATAATTGTTGTTTTGTTCATTATCAATAACTATTATTTGTTGGCTCGTGTATTTAGGAAAAAAGTATATATATATATATATATATATATATATATATATATATATATATATATATATATATATATATATATAGAAGTGTGTAGTGAATATTCGCCATTGAAACAGGAAAGAGGAACTAAGAGAAAAAAGAAAAGTAATTAAAAGATTCAGATTTTCATTTAACATATATCCTACAATGCTATGTTTACAGAATATATATATATATATGAACTTAATATGGGTACTAATGAAAATAGATTATAAAGTAGGGCTAAATTGTAGTGGTAAAATTAATGAGGGGCAACCTATAAATAATAAAACTTGACCTATGATCTCCTTTCGTTACATTACATCCCCTACTAACAACCTTGTCCTCAAGGTTGGAAATGGATGAATTCAGTTATGGCCACATAGTCTCCAATCTCTTGGAATCCACGATTTGTGATTATCCGAAGGGCATTTTGAAGAAGTCCACCCACGAGTGTAACAATTTCATATCAATTTTGGAATCTCTTTCCTTCAGCAAGACCATAGTGGGTTCTTTTCTCATCAATAAGAGTTTCTTCAACATAAGCATCCCCATGCTCAAGTATTGTTGCAAACTTACCAAAATCAATATTAGTTGTAACTAATGATAAAGCACTAGAAAATTCACCAAAAAATGCCACAATGCTAAGATTTAGCAGGTCACCATTCCTGCCACCTATTATAACTGCTTCAGTTGACTCCATTCTACATTCCAATATTAACAATAATGTTGTATATTGCATCATGCCATCAAGAAATATTTGTAGCTACCAATCTTGAACATCAGTTTTGACCAATTTGTTAAGAAGTTTCAAAACAATCTTGTTATGACTTTTGACATATATATCAATCAAAGAATTGTACACAAGCAACTTTAGAGGGAAATCATCAACCTTCATTATTTTGAAAACCATAGAGGTTTCTTTAGATTCATTTATCTCTGGTTCTTCTTTAGCAAACGGACAAATCAGCTCGCTTTCATTTCTTTTGGGATTTTCATTGAAAACCTTTCCCACTATATTTACTGCAACTATTAGGGACTTATTCACTCCAATTTCCACCATAGCTATCCCTTCCTCTTGGGACCTCTGGTGACCTAGCCCAGCTATACCCTGTTGGGGACACTTCCCAAATAACTCTAATGAATCAGATTTGACATACTCAAGGACACAAATATTCCCGAAAAGCATATCACAACCTAATCTAAACATGAAGATTTTCTGGTGTGTTGGATCGTTATTGACCAAATTTCGGGTATTTTCTTTGAAATAAGGAAGCACTGCTAGTTGATTATACGAGGAGATTTCTAGAAGTACATTTACTGGTTCATCTTCCGGATCGTCTTCGTTGCCTTTTTCCATCTCCTTCTCAGCACCTCCGTTAGTTTTTTCATGCTTATTACTGAACTTCTCATTATCCTCTACACCGTTGTTTTCTCCAGTATCATCAATGTTAACAAAATGAGTCTCATAATCCATACAAATTTGATTATAAATACTTTCCCATTCACGGATATCTGTAAGGACGATAGAGACACCTCCGGTGCTTTCAAAATCATCATCAATTTTTATTGATGGAAGCACATCAAACAAATTTGTGTTGTCCTTACTAATCTCCAAGTATTCGTCGATAGTATTAGCAGCAACTGCATCTTTGATCTCGAATTCGAAATATGAGAATAGAAATAATATAAAGGAAGCAATTGAAGAGAACCACAATGCCAACAACTAAAAGAATAAGGAAGAACAAATCATAGGAAATATTCCCACCAAAACTCCTTGTCACATGAGATAAACAATGAGAATCAAAACGAGGTACCGCCTCGCGTATAATAAGAACCACCATTGAGGTACTGCCTCATATTCACAATTCAAAATCTCAATCACAATCTTTCCTTATAACGTCGCCTTACCTTTAAAAAGTTATAAAAAACATTAGTTTTCGAAATAGCTACATACACTTTAGCCCACCTTATGACGTCGCATGCAGGGGCGAAGCCACTTATTAGAAAGGGTGGTCAACTGACCACCCTTCACCAAAATATTACGAAAAATTATACTATATGTATAAGTAAAATATTAATTTTAGATGTATAAAATATATATTGAACACCCTTTGTTGGAATTTTTTTTTGGTTCTTTCAAGTGTGAACACCCTTGGAAATATTTCTGGCTTCGCCACTGGTCGCATGGCTTTACATAGTTCCCTTACAAGCAACAGACACATAAGTCCCACCTTATGTCGTCGTATGCACATTAACCTATAGCCTTATACTACCGCATGCACGTCAATATTACATCACAATAATAACTCGTACCATAAGTGCCCATATGCCTTAACTTGCCAATAATCAACAATATTAATATTTTTACAACAATATCCCATGGCTCAACCACAATGTGTATAAAAATATCAACAACAACAATGAATGTAAAATGCTCAACAAGAAAGATATCTCAACAATAAACAATTTTGCCTCAACGTAATACCAACTTTCACAACTTCAACACCACAATGAGAGTGATAATATATAACCACGATATTAAATAAGAATAACTCAAAATGGAAGAGATAACATGTAACAATGACTTCAAATAATGGGAATCAACAACGAAAGAGATAACATGAACAATAACTTCGAATAATGATAATCAACAACGAGAGAGATAACATGAAATAACTTTAAATAATGATGATCAATAATGAAGAGATACCACGTGGCAGTAAAAGAGGCAACAAATTCAACTAAAGCATGAGAGCAATTTATTAATAAGGATGTAGAACAAAAGTTAATGGGTCATTTAAGCCATGTAAGGATAAACTATCACAAGCAAGAATAAATTGACTATGAGAATTTAGAATAAGATATTACAAATCAATTAAAGCATGGAAAGAGTCTAAGTATCTAAACTGCTAAAAAACCACATATAACACGTGTACACACTCGTCACCTTGCATATACGGGTTTCACCTAGAACAAACGATATAATCAATCCCAAATCCTAAGGGGTAGTTCCTCACACAAAGTTAGACAGGATAATTACCTCAACTAGGCCAATTTAACCCTCGAAAATAGTTTTTACCTAAAATTTACCCCCACACGACTCAAATCTAACCAAAATTGACTTAGTATCATCAAAACAATGCAAGGAAAATTAATGACGATAGATAAAGACATGATCTTTATACTTTTCTCACAAAGTCAATAAAAGTCAACTTGTGGCACGCGTGGTCAAAACCCATGTCCAATGGAAGATACTGACTACCTATGACCACGCAAGTTCATATGTGAGACTAGTTTTAAAATACGAGTCCAAATCAACTCTCAAAACTCAAATTCTTATTTTTTAAAAACTTGACAAGTTTCACTTTGATTCACATGATTTTGATGTTAAAATCTAAGATATATTGATGGGTGAAATAGATTAAAATCACTTATCCAAAGATTGTAGATGAAAATACGCTCTCCAAATTACCTTCTACAGAGTCTAGAGTTCTAAAATGAGAATGAGATATGACATCCTGACTTCCAGTCCTTTTGATAAGCTGCTGATGTCACAATTGCAAAAAAGGTTCGCAAGTGAGAACCTTCACAATTGCGAAGAATACATCGCAAATGCGGTTACTGACCTTCCTATTGGGACCTCGCAATTTCGATCATTGGGTTCGCAAATGTGAACCCTACCCCCTTCGCAAAAGCGATAACTTAGTCACAAATGCAAACTACCCAAAGTCCTAGACTACTTTGCAATTGTGAGCCTAGTATAGTAATTGCAATACCTGAGGCCCCCGTTCTAAGCTCACAATTGTGAACATGGTGTTCACAAATGCGATACCTGAAGCATTAGCACACCAGATTGTGCAACTTCAGTCCAAAACACTCCAGAATATGTCTAAAACTCATCCGAGCCTCCGAGACTCCAAACCAAATATCCAAACAAGTCTAAAATATCATATGAACTCGCTCGTATGATCAAAATAAAAAAGTAACATCTATACTACTAATCGAACACTAAAACGAATAAGTTCCAAAGTAATGTTCAAGAATCTCTACAATTACAATTAAATGTCTTAATCCTATCATACCAACTACGAATGATATTAAATTTTTGCAGACAAGTTCTAAATAGCATAATAGAGCTATTCCAAGTCCCAAACTCAAATTCTGAACTCAATAGCTAAAAGTCAACCAATAGTCAAACGTTTCAATTTCAAATTGCCAAATTTCAGCAAAACAACACAAATTAATCTACAGAATTCCGAAATCAATTTCGGGCATACGTCCATTTCCGAAATCATAATACAAAGCTATCGGAATCATCAAAACACTGTTTTGGGGTTGTTTTCACAAAAGTTAATATTTGGTCAACAATTCTAATTTAAACTTCTAAGTCACGAATCAAAGGGTCCAAATCAACTTGAAAGCTTCTCAGAATGAAACTAACCAACCCCCAAGTCATAATATCATAAACATATATGTGTGAAGCATAAAAGAGGGTAACGGGGTGCGATTATACAAAACGACCTATCAGGTCGCTACGAAGAAGCAATAAACAAGTGATTCTTTAACAAAATATCAATTTAAAAGCCCTCAAATATTACATGCCAATTTCAACTTATAAGAGACAACAAGTAATTATAATTTCCCAAGTCATGAAAGGAAATCTCGAGTATAATCTGACTCCTAGCGACACCACGAACGAGTTATGCCGATGTCGTACGGCCCGATCCAGAACAATCGTGTACACACACTACCGAGGTCGTAAGGCCCAATCCATAGATGCATATCATTATATATAAATATTACTGTGCGTTCGGCCCTATCCACAAGAATAGGAAAACTCTTCGAACTATCGAATACGTTTACAACAGCATGATAGACACATGAAGCCACATAATTTTTCTATCAATAATCTAATATTCCGCCAAACTCAAAGTAAGGAAGCTCAGTTTAATATAATCTCTAATCAGGTTTCACTTATTAACACAAGTAATTAAACTAACAAGGTGGGTTCAAATAGTACAGGTATTGCATGATAAAGTCCTATGTCTATCCGGACATAATATGAGTTTAACTACGTATGGACTCTCGTCACTTAGTGCGTACATAGCACCAGCAATTATTAACAAATAGAGTAACATATTTAAATACCTATAGGGTTAATTCTATATTACTAGGTTAGGCAAGAGACTTACCTTGTTCCCTAGCCCTCTTTCCGGTCCTCAAATCATACTATAGCCCTAAATCGGTGCTGAGCAATCTGAAATAAGTCAAAGGTCGTACAAACTAATCAATATATACTCCAACGTTCATAATTTAACTATCAGAGTAATTACCCAATCCAATTTAGAAAATTCCTATAAGTCACCCCCAGGCCCAAGTGTCCGAATTTCAATTTTTTTTTTGTAGATAAATATTTTCCATAAACTTACGAACTCAAATATACTACTTTTACTCAATTTTAAAATTATTTTCATGGTCTAATCCTATTTTTACTAAAACCTAGATGTTTCAACAAAATCCCAAAATTTCTAAACTTTCTATGTTAAATTTTATCGATAATTTATGTATTAAACTTACATTGTGTAGAAATTACTTACCTCAAGATGCTAAGTGAAAATTCCCCTCTAAAATGCTCCAAAATCGGCCAAGAGATGTGTGAAATGAAGAAAATGGGATATGTCCTATTTTTAAATTAAATCACTGCCCAAGCATTCCTTCTTAGCGATCGCGAAAAGAGTCTCGCGATCGCAAAGGTAAAACTTGCCCAGGACCGGAGGATGTGCTTCACAAATGCATTGGGAGACTCGCGATCGCGAAGGCTTGCCTAGCCAATGCTTCATGAACGTGGTCCTCCCTTCGCGTTCCGCCACCCCTCCAGGCCCAATTCTTATACGCGAATACAGGACTGGATTCGCGAACGCAAAGACCTCTGGTCCTAAATCTTCTCGAACGCGTCCATATGATGGCGAACATGAAGAAAAAATCACCCCTGCCCCAAATCCTTCTGCAATTTTGCAATTTTGAAATTTTGGACTTAGATCCGGGTGGTTCGAAACACACCTGATCTACCCGAGACCCCGTCCACAAGTACCAATAAGTCATTAAACGTAATATGGACATGTTCGAAACTTCGGAAAATATAAAACAACATCGAAACTAAGAATCTCACCCCTAAATCAATTTAATCAACTTATGAATTATGTTTATCCGGACATGAACAAGAATATAGGATACATACAAACACTCGTTCCCGAAACTCGTAGCATGTAACAAATATAGCATCTAAGGGTAAATTCTCTCTTACAAGAGTAGACAAGAGACTTACCTTGCTTTGAAATTTGATAACTCGCTCAAACACCTCTCTAACACCTCAAATCAATGCTTAACGATCCAAGACAAGCCAAGGAACATGCAAATCAATCAAAATATACTCAAAGACTCGTAATTTTGATCGCTTAGAAATAATTCCCAACTCTGCATGAAAAGTCAACAAAGTTAACCTCCGGGCTCCAGTGCTCGTATTCCAAAAATTCTTGAAGATTAACATTACCCATAGTACCACGAATTCTAATAAATGATTTATTCTCAATTCTATGTCCAATTTCGTTGTCAAAATTCAAAAATATCATTTGTATATTTTTTTCAAAAATTCCATAATTTTTACAAATTTTCATATTCAAACCCATATATAATTCATGTATTAACTCACAATGAGTAGGAATCACTTCTTTAGTGATAGATTATGATAATGCCTCTCCACAATCACCCAAAAAATGACTCCAATGAGAAAAATGAGATAAAATGAGCTAAGTCTCGATTTGTAAATCTTATACACTGCTAGTCGTCCTTTTTCGAGATCACGGAAGCTCCCTCGCGATCGCGATGGCAAAACTTGTCTCGCCCAAAAATCTTTCTTCGCCCAGAAACTTAGCTGACAAGCATACGGGAACGCGAGCCCGTCTCCATGGAGGCAAGCCTATGGCCTCTAAAATTTCCTTCTGCGATCTTGAACTCCCCCACGTGATCGCGATGAGTAACCCTCCAAATCAGGCCAACAACACTAACACATCTCATTCGCAACCCTCACAGGGTAAACATAAAGCACAACTAAATCACCAAACGTGATCGTGAACCCCCAACCGCGATCGAGAAGAACAAATTCTTCTCATCTCCACAAAACACTTCGCGATCGTGATTCCTTCTCCGGGATCGCGATATACACCACTAACACCAGAAACCAACAATTTAATTTCAAAGGAAATTGATCTGAAACCATCTCTAAACACACATGACGCCCCCAGACCCCGTTCAATCATACCAACAAGTCCAATACCATATCAAAACTTATACGACGGAGAGAAACACCAATATCAAAACCAGGAATCCAATATCAAATTCCTTTTCATAATTTTCGAACCTTCAAACTTCGTCGAACACATCTGAATCACACTAAAGACATTTCGGATCACGATCAAACTTCACAAAAAAATTCCAATTAACTAAATGAACCTATTCAAGGTTCGGGAATATTACCCGAAGTCCTATAATACCAAAGTCCACTTCAAGTTAAACTTAGAAATTTTGAAAACCTTAAAAAAAAAAGAAGCTTCTATAATAAGTGCCGAGTCACTCCGGTTCACCTGATGCTCAACCCGAACATACAGTCAAGTCCGAAATCACCTTACGAACCTGTAGGAACCTTTAAATCTCGATTTTGAGGTTATTTACTCAAAAGTCAAATCTTGGTCAACTCTTCCAACTTAAAGCTTTCGAATAGAGAATTATTAATTCCAAATCAACTTCGAATTCCTCGAAAATCGAAACCAAATGCACATGCAAGTCATAATACACAAGGTGAAGCTATCCAAAGTTTCAAATCGCCGAATAACATGGTATATCTCAAAACGATCGTCTTGGTCGTTGCAAAAATTAAATAAAAAAGGATTACGATAAATTTTTCGTAAATATTTATACTCCATGACAGTTAAAAATAAATGTAATATTAATCCAATATTCTCATAGAGTTATATTCCACAACAGCTATAAATGAATCTATATAAATATATAACGGAGGGATTTGACAAGATGATGTGGCATCTCTTATATTGTAGGAATCCTATTTATCTTTTTTCTTATTTTTTGACTTTTTTCTTTTAATTTAATTATATATCTTAATTTAATAAAATTATATCCATAACTCACAAATCACACCTCTTCATTCATGGTGACTTTTCAAGTTCATAACCCCCAATTATTTAATTTGTTATAAATTGCATCTTATTGTGACTTTTGGAATATGTAACCCATATTTGTTTGTTGTGTTATAAATTACATCTTTTCTTCCTTAACTCAGCTTCAACTTTGCATCACATTTCAATTTTTTTTGGTTCATGAAGAAATAAATTTCTCCTCTTCTGTTACTAATTTTTGGGTATTTTTTACTCTCCTCTTCGATTTTTATTTTCTTCTGCTTAAATTTTTTTTACTGAATTTTTTTATACGTATGAAAACATTCGAGTACTAAATAGATATTTACATTAGAGAGTTGCACAGTCAAACGTTATGTGCATGTAAAAAGGAAGCTTATCCTACAAGGCCAAAATGCCAACAACGTATTTATTACCTCAGCATCAACATCTAACACTCTGTCAATGTGGTTGACTTTATATTTAAAGTTTTTTATTTTGTTAACTGGGAGGTAGTTCTTACTTTGTGATTACTTGGTTTGTAGTTATATTGAATTTTTCACTTCTTTAATTTTTAACATTTTGCTTATGGGTTGTGATATTTTTTTATTTCCATCTTCTTTTCTTTTGTGCCAATAGATGCACTCAAAGATAGATCTCAGACTAACAAATATGCGATCTATTCTTATTACCCATTTCTCTATATTTTTTTTCTCTTTTTTTTTCAATAAATTTTTTAATCTTTATGCTTATTAGCACGTTAGTTTTACTTTTTAGATATTCATATTGACAATGGCATTGCCTAGTTAGGAACAAATATTTATAACTAAGTGTAGAATCTAATGTTAATGCATTTATTTTACATGTACAAAAAGTTTTTTCTTTTATATTTTTCCTCTTTAAATATACAAATGTATACTTCTATATTGTCTCTGCTTTTTCATTTAAATTATTATGTTAAGGTATTTTTCGTGGAAAGTACTAATTATATACCAATAATATGGTAATCATTAATGAATTGACTCACAAAATATACGGGTACCGGTTAATATATATGGAATATTTTGGAGCTAATTAGAAAAAATATATTTATAAAGAAATATATACACATAAAAAATTATTCTACTCTATCCCGGATAAATTTACAATAAGATTATATTACAATTTTATTTTTTTTTTACAATCGCGCAAAGCGCGGATAAATTGACTAGTACAATATAAGTTACATAATCTTCTCATGGAGCATAGAGTCAATATTGATGCAATCTTCTCGTAGATTTCATACTTCATGACAAATACAACAATATCTATCTAATCTTCTCGTGGATCTTATTCTTCACAATAGCTATAAATACAACCATAAATTTTACCTTTGAACATGAAATCCATGACTATCAAAATAATTTTCTTTTTCTTTTCTTCTTTTTTTCTTAATGAACTTTTTTGTAGTTGAAAGATTTCATTAGTCGTAGAAAGTCCTTATTCATGTCATATCAAATATTCTGAAGATGAATTCAGAAGAATTTTAGCGTTGGTAAAATCTCTAACCCTGCAGTTTGAGCATATGAAAATCAATAAAAGTAACTTATTTTGTATATAAGTTTTTGGATTTTAACTAGATGTTTCTTTATAATTTATGATCTATCTTTTTCGGTGCTTGATATATTCGTAGATTGTATAAGTCTCTTCTTTGTCCCTCATAAATCTTTAGGTATAATACAGGCTTCGCCTCCTAAACTTACAAAACAGTTTTTTTACACAACTTATAGTGCAATTTTTATTGCTACCATCCTTCTTGTTGGAAAGTGTATGGCATGTGCTACTAATGAACATTGGCGGAGCTAGGGGGCTAAAGTCGATTTATCAAAACCCTCTTCGCCATATATATATATATATATATATATATATATATATATATATATATATATATATATATATATGAGATATTGAATTCCTTGGCTTCTTCGAATGTTTAACTTTTTTATTTGTTATATTCTCTTATTGAAAATTTTAGCTCCGCCACCGATCAAGAGTAACGTATGGCAGGAAAGAGAAAATATTTTTCTTATTTTTTATGTTGGAGAGATCTGCAAAATCCACCAGAACATTCTTCATCATTCAAGTCAAAATGTTACAACATATTCTTTTTCTCTCTTTAGTTCACCTGCATCCGTCTTTCTCTTTCAAAAGTGGAAAATAGCACAACTCGTTCATAGCTTTGCCATAAAATTTTAACATGAAAATACGACGTTTTAAATTTGTTTAAAGGAAAAATGATGTTTGATGGTTACTCTATGAATTTTCTTGTTCTTTACTAACTTTTGAAGTTCATTGTTGCAGTTACGACGCTGAGGTTGTGTCCATTGCAATGGCAATGCTATCAAAAGGCAAAGAAAGATTTGATGCGATGATAGTAAATGCTCATTCACCAGATTTACTTTCCTTTAGTTTTTTGTCTAACGCGGTGGACATGAATATCATTTCAATCTTTGAGTACTATCGAAGGAGGGAAAAAAGAAAAAAATACAAAAGGAAAAAAGAAAAGAAAAAGATAGAAGATGGAACTTTGCAACACCCTCCATGTGAAATTTTAGCAAGGCATTTTCCACGAGGAATCACCGATAAAATGTACAAAAGAATATTTGGAAGAAAAATATGTAAAAGAGATTATTGTGAAAATTGAATGTAAAATATATAGTAAGCCTAAGTTTTTCTAATCTTGTGTAATGTCATCTCCTTGTTTAATATAAGTTAATGAAACTGTGTTCTTCTTTATTGTCATTGGAAATTTCTTATAAAACCAAAAAGTTGTAGTAACTAAAGATTTGTTACGTATATGTTACTTCTTGTACTGTATTTTAGCTCGACATGATGCACAAATAGCACACATTAATTTACTCATGACATATAATTCAACTAATCAAACTTCGACAATCACATTAGGTAGTACCACTACCACACACGACAACTCTTTCATCCTTCCCAGGTAAAGAGGGGCAACTGTTGATACCCAATTTTTCCCTATATATTCTTTTATATATACTCAAATGTTTTCAAAATAGTATATGTATACATATATAAGCATGCCCAAAGGTTTTGGTACTTTTCCTCAATTTTTAAGGGTTTTAGAATTAATTTATTGTCTATTTTTAACAGTACAAAATCCGAAATTATTCCCAAAATATAATTTTTTTGGTGAATAACATATTTCATTTTTGTATTTACAACAAAATATAATTATGTAATTTTTTTACACATTTTTTTTTACAAATTTATTCGGAATTTCTAAAGCCTAATTGCATGAAATTGCAATTATAGCCTATTTTATAAGGAACCATATTTTATAATTATAAAATTGTTCCTAATATTTTTAGATTATTGTTTATATATTATTAATCAGTTGAGTGTTTTTAATTTACTTTTAAATTATTTTTAGCTATTTTTATTAAATAAAATGGAAAATATGGCTATTTAAAACTTGGCCCTATTTATTTGCAATTTTAGCCAAATTGTGTCCCAATTCATCCCAATCTTAACCCCAAATCAAACGAACCAATTACAATTTTTAACCTGCCCCTGACCCAATTTCAAACCCACCTGGTCGGTCCTTTAATCTAGGTCGTTGATCAAAATGATCAACGATCAAAATTCCTTATTACCTTTTTCAATTACCAAACCACCCTAACCCTATCTCATTTCCCAAATACGCCGCCCTAAAATCCCTTCATCTCTCAGGCTCTCTCTAACACTCGAAACCCTAGCCGCCATTAACGGCTTCTCCGACCAAGTTCTGTCGGTGTCCATGGCTTCCCAGGCCATGGACGGCTCGTGCTGTCTTCCATTCACACCAAATCGTGGTTGTTCAAAGTTATTCGAGGTTCGAACTTCAACAGGCTTGTTTAGGCCCTTCGATCTGAGTTTGTTTGGTTTTTTCGGTCCTATTCTGGCGTGATCGAGCTTGATAGGGCTTAGCCATGGCCCAAACTGGTTCGAAGACCAAAGCTTTCCAGACCTTCTCATTTCTATGATTCCTGAGAAACCCTAAAAAAGCTTGTTCGAGGTTTTGATTCCTTTGTTTTCCTTAGATCTGTAACTGATCCGTGTTTATTTTAAGGTTTTCAAACGACTTCTTAAATCTCTTTCAAAACTTTGCTTTCAAAGCTGTTCATTTTCTCCGACTTAGGGTTTCTTTAATTTTACCTGTTCCACTATGTTTCGTATATGTTTCTTTACTGTATTTGCTCTACCATGGCTCCTATGTGCTCCTACTGTGATTCCTACATGTTTTCCTCTACTATGCTCTCTTCTACCGATCCTTATGATTCATTTTACTGTATTTTTCTTTCACCTTGTTTTCGTAAAATACGTTTTAGTTCCTGTGGGTTTTTCTGAATGTACTCTTGCATGATTTATTTTCTTTCATCTCTACACTCAATTAATAGCACAAATCCTAGATTTTGGGGGTTTTTCAAACTACTTGTGTGTGATTGTTTCCCTTCATATTCGATTTCAAAAGCCCTAATTCATAGAAGCTCGTCTCATATTTTGTGGTTCTTGCTAAGCCTTGCAAGACCTTTTGATTTCATCCATGGGACTAGTCTGTTAATTTTAGCCTTGCATGTTTAAGTCTACACTCTCTTTATAGTCAAACATTTTACTCTCTAAACAACCCTAATTTTTGGGGGCTGGTTTCTATTTGAATTTATTTGATTCTCTCCTTGTTTGATTTGGACCTATTTTCTGACTTAATTCATTATTAAGTTCGGATCTTTGATTTCTGATTTACTCTGTGATTGATTGATTTTACCCTTACCTTATTTATCTAACCTTGCATTTTGAAAAGCTTCTCCTATGTATTTACCCTTTATTTCATAACGGGCTACTTGATTTTCTTTCCTTAAATAAAACTCCAGTCCTTTACTGTTCAAATTTGATCTCCCTGATTAAAGGAATCCCCTTCTACTGATTGTTTTCTAATTTATACTCGATTATTTTCTTTCCTTGCTTGCCTGCCTAACTTCAACTATAAATACATGCTTCTCTCTTCACTCCATCATCGAATTTAGATTGAAAATAAAACCAGAATTCATGTCTTTGTCTAACAATATTCTTTACTACTACCATTACTACTCTCTATTTTTTCTATACCACTATTGAGCACTCTGCATCCTACTGTCTGAGTTCCCAAGTATTTGTGGGAGCTTCTTGAGTTTGTCTCTGTTGATTGCCTGGCTGTTTGTTTGTTGTTGCTATTCTGCTATTCTAAACTTACAACTGGTATGTTTTCCTAATTAAATAGCAACCCTTGTTATATGTTCAACTTCTCTACTTCTACCCCTTTCCCCTTTGTGAGTTTATTTATGCTTTCCTGCACTATGTAATTTACCTCAAACGTGACTGTGTCTTCTTAAGTTATGTTTCAATCCCTTTCCCTCTATTCCCTTTGTATGTGAGTATTGTTCTGGGTCATAGCAGCACTATAAATTGCTGCATGTGATCCATAACTAGAATCTCCTGAGTCTGTACTTGATTGCTTTCCCATTCCTCCTCCCCATATGTGCTGACCTCTAACTTTGGTCTATTGGTGTCCTGATCACCCTTCAGACCTGAGTTTGACTCTATAAGAAGTTGCTCTTATTTGTTTGGAATCCAAGCAAAAGGTTAGGGGTGTGCCACTCTATGCCATGGCTGGGTATGACTACCTCCTGCTAAGGTTCCTCCCTCACTTTGCACTTATTCTTAGTTCTTTAAGTCCTACCCCCCTGCGGTAAGCCATGCTTAGGGACCTTGGAGCTCCATCGGAACTTAGATGCCTAAGGGCTTGTAATTCCATTCATTGCACTACTCAATCTAATCTCTTGGGTGTAAGCATTGCCTGGGCTTCCTGAAAGCCCTTGGAACTTTGAAACACTCTAGGAGAAGGCCTTAGAACCTGGAATCCGGAAAGGGTGAAACACATGTTATTGGATACTGAGATTGAATTAGGCTGCTCAGATCTAGCTGTAGGATGTGATGTATTATTTAATTGTTTTTGTTTCCTTATGTAATAATCTTGTAAAAAGAACTCGGGGGTTATTAGTAAAAGGTGTGGGAAGGGTTTACTTTATTGTAACTAAGGGTAGATACCATGCCTATAGGATTTAGTAATTCAGTGACCTAGATACCATGTCTATAGGATTTAATGTTATAATTCAGTCACCTAGATACCATGCCTATAGTGTTAACGTTTTAATCACCTAGATATCATGCCTACAGGTTTTAACGTTAACTCGATCGATTAGATTCCATGTCTATAAAATTTAATGCATAATACGCCTAATCCAACCATCTAGAAAATCTGCCTATAGGATTTAATGTTTTATCATCTTGCAAATCATTAGAAACCCTGCCTATAGGACTTAATATCCTGTAAGAAGTTGCATATAGAAACCATGTCTATACAAGATGCATATCCGCTAGGCAAAACAATAGGCCTGCCCTGCCGTCCATTTACCCACTATGTAATAGGTTCTAAAATCCAGAACAAGTTTGTCTCTCTTAATCTGTTTAAGTAATAACAACTGGGTAACTGGTTTTAACATTTCAGTGTCATGATTTCAATATAAAATTCTCATGAGCCTGCAATGCTTTTAAAATTTTTTGCAAATCTATCCGACGAAATCCTTTTAAATTTTTCGCCTATCTCTTGAAGCTATCTTTCAAAAATAGTCCATTAATTCAATTTTCTTTTGCATTCTTACAACTCTCATGTATCTTCACTCAAACAAATCAACAGATTCCAAAGTCACTACTGACTTCTGTAATTTTCAACTTCCTGTTTAAATTCTTATGCATTAGGCTTTTGTCTGAAATCAGTGCTTTTCTAAAAACTCATTTAAAATACTACAAGTTTTGACAAATGGATCCGGGTTACCTAATGCAAACTCTTTATCCAACTCTATGTGTTAAATCAGTCCGCCAGCCGTTTAATTTTAATTTTTTGACCAAATCAGTATATGTAAGACATGCTAAAACTAATTGTTATATGATTTATGGGGTCTACGTGAGCCTTCTGTTGTATGTTTGCTTACTTCCCTTATGTGCTATTTGTTTTGATTGGCGCCTTAGCATTTTTACCTTTAAAACTCCATGGAAAGCCCCATCCCTTTCGTCCCCTTTTAAGATTAAAAGTCCTAATACCCCGGGAGTGATAGGATGGGACAAAAATTAGCATGCAATAATAAACTAGACCAAACGCGCTTAAATACCTTAACGTGATGGGAAGGGTAGAATATGCAGATGATGATAATGGTGCGCTAATATCCCGTGCGGGAGTGACTTTCTGGATATTGCACCGACGTGATCCATATTACATTTTAAACCTAGGACCCCTCTCCCTTTTTTTTGGGCAAAATATACCACTAGGCATGGTACCTAGTGGCTAATATATAAATAGACAAATAAAATCCCAATCCGGGTCCAAGAGAATACAATTTGTCCTGCTACTACCAGTATGTTTTGAAAGAAATATATGAAAAAAGTAAAATCTAATAAGAAAACTACTATCATCTATAACATGAGGTCTAAATGAATAATTCCATGTCCTGCGGCTATGATTGACTTCTCCTGCCCATTTCAAGTACCATGTAGCACCACTCAAGCTCTCACCAGGTACCAAGGTATGCGGAGTATAGGCAGTGATTAAGTCCATCCAAGTGTGCCGCAGTATAGGAACAAAAATTGACTTCCCATCCGATAATTCACTGCAATGACATGTTATTGTCTCAATCACCTTTAGTATATGTTGCCCTTGTACATTGTATACTACTATGTCACCTCCAGAAAGAGTGTGGAACCACACTAATACCACTGAAAAATGACATAATAATATCCAATATAATCCAAACACATAAATAAGCCATATCTTGACACTAGTCGATCGTGATCTCCAAGTATCTGTTGTAGCTTCCATGTTGTATGCCATAGCTGTTGCTATTCGATGAGCTAGTGTAATTAACTCAAAACAAATGAACATGTCCCTTGAGCTATCTAACGGTGACACCTTTGTCATTACAATACAGAAGGCCTTGCCAAAGATACAAAGCAGCCATATCATATAAGTATGTAATCGTGGATTCCAAATGACTGTTGTAACTTCCATTTTCATAGCTGTCCTTGTTCGATGAGACAATGTAGCTTGAATGCATACCTGCCTAGCAATAGCACAGTTGACCTTCCAATGCAAATCCTGTTAAAGTGACCAAAAATGTTCAGCAACCATACCATATCTGTTAATGATTCAACAGAAGCCAATTGGTGTTACTGGTACTTGGGATATCTAACACTATCTCCATTCCCACTCCAAAACAGGTGATCTTGCCAAAAATGTTCATGATGTTTCTGCATGTATTTCTTTCACAGTTGATCTGCTCCTCTAGTAGTGCCTTTGCGGTACACACTCCCTTCCTGAACATTATCAAAGCACTCTCAGGTTGAGCATGAATACATGCTGATACCACTGAGTAGTGACTTAACAACCTCCAGTAAGTGAGTGAGTACAGTAATGTCGATGCTTGCCTCTCCATTAGTCTGGTGCTTTTCTTTTAGCAATCCGAACTCTTAAGTTAGGAATTTGAGATTTGTCCAGGTTGATCAGTGCTTTTCCTTTAGCTGGTAATTCTTGAAATGAATGATAGTTAACTGTACCTGCAAAAGAGAAAACCAAGTTAGCTAAGTAATCTGCTACTGTGTTGCCTTCCCTTAGTACATGCTGAAATATGACATTGTATGTCCTCTTGATGTCCTTGATCTTTCTCACATCTGCTGCTATACTCCATGGTACCTCCCATTCATTTTGAATCACCTTTTTCATTACCAACGAGTCAGTTTCCAAAATCAATGGGTGTAACTCCTTCTCCACATAGTATGACAGACCCATGTACTATTGCCTTTGCCTCTGCTACTATGTTTGTTGTTTCACCTATCTCCCTTGCACTTGCAAACATCATATCTCCATTGTGATCCCTCACACAAAAGCCATAAGAGCTAGGGCCTGGATTCCCCTTTGAAGCACCATCAGTGTTACATTTGAACCAACCATCAAATGGCATCTGCCATTTTATTCTCCTTGTCACTATAACTGGTTTGTACTGCTCAAAGAACTTGATCATATCAGGCCACAACATTGGAATCCCAGTGAGCCATGGATATATCACCTTTGCCAGATAATGCAATGTCCTATTTACCTCATGAATAACCCTGCTGCAAGACACAGATCCTCCATGTTTCATTGCATTTTTCCTCTTCCATAGTTCCCATAGAATAATTGCAGGGACTGCCTGAAACATAGGTTTCAGCTTAGGACAACACTTAGCATTCCACCACTCCCTTATAACTTGATGCACCTGTATCATATTGATCATTAAGCCTGCTGCCTGGCTGAATGTTCTCCACACTTTTTGTGCAGTATCACTGTGCAAAAATAGATGCTGAAATGATTCTTCTTTAGGTGAGATGCAACACCAGCATTTAGAAACCACCATATATCCTCCATTTCTCCATATATCATCTGTTGGCACCTTGCCTTTCCAAGCTCTCCAGCAAAACAAAGAGATCTTGAAGGGAATTCCTTTTGTCCATAATTTTGCATAGTCTGAGTTGACTGTTTCTCTGTGTCTCAATATTCTCCAAGCACTGCTCACAGAGAATTTGCCTGATGTTGAAGGCATCCACCTTGGAGTGTCCCAGTACTCATCAGTAGCTGTAAACTGCACTTCTTCTCTGATGTGATTCACAATATCTAATGGAAAAGTTTGGTTTAGCAAAGCATCATTCCATTGCCCTTCTTCTCTCAATTCTGCCACCTCCTGAAGCTCCTCATTTATTTGAAAGTCTTGAGGAACTGCATGATACAAAGATCCCAATCCAGTCCAATTTTCATGTCATACATTAGTAGAACCCCTGTTCATCTCCCATAATATCTCATGCTCCACCTTATCTCGAACTTCTAACATTTTTCTCCAAACATGTGATCCTTTCCTAAACTGAACCACTGTTGGTGTCTCTTTTTTGCAGTATTTATTCCACATGTAATTGGACCACAATGACTTTGATGTCCTAAATCTCCACCACAGTTTTGCAAACCGTGCATTAGACACATCAAATAATGATCTAAGGCCTACACCCCCCTCTTCCCTTGGCAGACAAAGATTCTGCCACTTAGTCCAATGCCTACTTCTCCCTTCTTCCTTATTGCTCCAGAAGAATCTCGCAAACGTTTTATGAAGATGCTCAATAACATTATTTGGTGGATCCAACACTGATAATATGTGGGTTGGCATGCTCTGCCGTACATGTGCTATCAATGTGGCCTTGCCTCCATATGATAGAAGTTTCCCCTTCCATGAATGTAATTTTGATTTCACCTTTTGTATCAAATCATTGTAGTAATTCTTCCTTCTCCTTGTGTAAAAAATTGGATATCCGAGGTATGTAAATGGAAAAGTGCCTTTAGTGAATCCAGTTATAGTAGCCACTGTGTTTTTCAAGTTTGCAGCAATCTTTGAATGCACATAATATGAACTCTTTGCCTTATTGATCAGCTGACCTGATGTCTTCTCATATACTGCCAGTACATCCATTATCTTCTACAGAGAGTATGGATCAGCTGATGCAAAGATGATAGTATCATCTGCATAAGCAAGATGATTCAGTGGATCAGACCACTTTGGCATCCCAAAGCCTCTAAACTACTTGTCTTCAAATAATTTGTTCAAAGACCTCGATAACACTTCTACTGACAGAACAAACAATGCTGGAGATAGAGAATCTCCCTGCTTCACACCCCTAGTTGAATGAAAAAATCCTGAAGCCTGACCATTCACCATCACCGAGTATGATGGTATGCTGTTTTTTTCTATAAAAATTTTATGTTTTCTTTCCAAAAGCACTTATGTCTTCTCTCTCTTTTCAAACATCTTCAATTTATTTGTATTCCCTATGTGCAAATCTTGTTTGTTTACTCCTATTCTTCTTAAAGTCACAACTAAGCAACGCCGGGAACCACAATAGTGGATCTTGAGGGGTGCCTAATACCTTCCCCTCGAGATAATCTCAAGCCCTTACCCGAACTCTAGTTTTCTTTCAAAATCTTCTTCTTTTCTTTAAAGTGTCCTAATGCGCTATAATTATTAGGTGGTGACTTTTCAAATTTCATAACCCAAATTCATCAAAAGGGAATGAGAGTTGTTTTATCCATAATGTCGTAAAACCCTGATTTCTCCTCCTTCTTCGGGTGAAAAAGGGGAGCGTCGACAGAAGGAAATATCGGGTACGACCCCCCTTAGAAGGGCCGCCCTCTTCGGGCGAATAGTATCGCCCATCAAGACCAACCTCAATTCAGGACGGCGGGTAACCGCCTTCCTGCGCTCCACGGTTATGCCTTTGCCAAGAAGTAGTCGGTGCCTCTTCCGCTCCGGCAGCTCTTCGCCTTTAGAAGCCTCCTCTTCGGCACGAGGAGATGGAGGTGAAGGAGTCACCTCGTTCACAGATTCGACTACCAGCTCAACCCTAGGCTGAGTAGCCTCATGAACATCCTCGACAGAGGGTTCCCGGGTCGTATCCTCGCCCTCAGAACGAGCATCGTTAGAAGCATCCTCGCCGAAGGCCTCTACGGTCGCATGCTCGCCCTCAGGCTGAGTGACTTCAGGAACATCCTCATTTGAATGCTCCTGAGGTACATACTCGTAATAAGAGTCCACCAACAAGGCAGTTGTAGCGTTGCGTCTTCTCCTCCTTTGAGGGGCACTGCGGGCTGCCAAAACATTAACCAAAGAAAGGTAGGTCAAGAGACGACTCCAGAAAATAAAATCACTAAACTGAAAAGATGGTGCAGTACCTGGAAGACCCGTATTTCAAGATAAATTCCACCCACGTCCGGCATTCCTCCGCGAGAGGGATCACTCTCTCCACCCACGACCTTATATCTGGCACAAGTCGAGGCGGAGAAACCCTAGCTGCAAAAATAATAAAGCAAGAAAGGTCACGAAGATTGAACAGGCGTAAGCAATTGACAGTGTTAAGTGCATAAAACGACACTTATGTTCGGGATTCCATACTTTTGGGAACCCTTCTGGGGCCGCTACCAAGTCCAAAGTTCGGATAAAGAAAAATTTTAAACAAAAACGGCAATCACGCTTGTCGTCCATTTCGACAAACAAACCTTTCACACCATGTTTTTTAGCTGTAACATCGTCCCCCTCATAAAACCAGGACTAAATAGTTGTAGTAGATGGTGTATCGTAACGTTAAGTCCGACCCGCTCAGCATAAGTGGTCAGTATGCGATATATCTTCCATGTGTACAGAGTGAGATGGGCCGGATACACGTTGTAAAACTGGCAGAGCTCCTCTGCCAAAGGGTATATGGGAAGACTACACCCAATCAAAAAGGGTATTCATAAAAAGCATAGAACCCCGGTCTGTGCACGTTGGCGGAATCTCCTCCGGCCACCCTTATATCCACTATATCCGGAATCTGGCAGGACTCACGCAAATCATCTAAATGTGAGCCAGAAACTTAGAGTGATTCCATGTAAGAGCCACGCATCGTGAGGAAAAATCCTTTCGAGCATGCAGCTCTCGGGCAAGAACATTATCTACGGAAAAGGGAACAAGGGGTCTTCGAGCCTTTTTCCCACCATCCGAAGATGGTGGAATCCCAGAAGGAGACTCATCTCCATTTCCTTTACATTATCGACCTCGTCTTGCCATAATCTATATTTGACCAATGAATAAACACGTCAACGGTTGAGGAAACTAACTTCGAAGAAGACTCGAATGGTTCAAATGCAAAAGTTACTCAAAGCCCTAGCAAAAGACGAAGATATGAAGAGAAGGTCTGAGAAGTCCTAAAGATAGTAAAAATCAAACCATCTTCCTATTTATAGTACCTCAATACACGGGAATCGAAGAGGTGAGCGTCAGAAAAGGGGCGGGAAACCGAAATATCAAATCGCCCCATGATCTATCTTGGGAGCAGTTGTAATTATGACGCATGCCGGCAATGACTTCAATTAAAAAAATGGGCCATGTGTCAATGCATTAACGACGCCACGACGGATCGACTTTTCCACCCACCGCAGACATACGTCGAGTACGTCTCCAACGGGCGGAGGGACTAACTGTATGGGGCCAAATAGGATTTAACTGTTAGGGGTCGAGTGCGCTCCTCCCCACGCCCATGTAACATCGAGGGTACGACCGTCCCTCACATTTTTCACAGCAAGGGCGTAGCACCGGCGTGTATATGTAGACGTCCCCTCTTCAAGGATGTTAGCGAGCCCTCGACGAATTGTGATTTTAGTGAGAAAACCTCACCTCTATATAAAAGGGGATTTTCTTTTTTGTAAAGGATCAGGTGTTATTCTCTAGTAATACAACTTTTATAATTCTCACCCTATCATTTTCTCTCTACTATCCTCTCAATTGTGATCATCGATTATATTCATAACTTCTCATTTTTGCTTATATTCACAATATTATAACGATACTGATTCTACTTTAGGGTGTAGTATTTGATTACGATTTACCCTTTTCTATATTTTCGATTGTCTATAGCTCATAAAGTAACCGATAACTTTTGAGTCAAACACCAATATTCTCATAGATTTATATTCCACAACAGCTATAAATGAATACAATATGATTTACATAATCTTCTCATGGAGCATAGAGACAATATTGACGCAATCTTCTCGTAGATTTCATACATCATGACAAATACAATAATATCTATCTAATCTTTTCGTGGATCTTATGCTCCACAATAGCTATAAATACAACCACAAACTTTACCTTTGAACATGAAATACATGACTATCAAAATAATTTCCTTTTTCTTTTCTTCTTTTTTCTTAATGAACTTTTTTGTTGTTGAAAGGTTTCATTAATCGTAGAAAGTCCTTATTCATGTCATATCAAATATTCTGAAGATGAATTCAGAAGAATTTTAGCGTTGGTAAAATCTCTAACCCTGCAGTTTGAGCATATGAAAACCAATAAAAGTAACTTATTTTGTATATATGATTTTGGATTTTAACTAGATGTTTCTTTATAATATATGATCTATCTTTTGCTGTGCTTGATATATTCGTAGATTGTATAAGTCTCTTCTTTGTCCCTCATAAATATTTAGGTGTAATACAAGCTTCGCCTCCTAAACTTACAAAAAAATTTTTTTACACGACTTATAGTGCAATTTTTATTGCTACCATCCTTCTTGTTGGAAAGTGTATGGCATGTGCTACTAATGAACATTGGCGGAGCTAGGGGGCTAAAGTCGATTTATCAAAACCCTCTTCTCCATATATATATATATATATATATATATATATATATATATATATATATATATATATATATATATATGGAGATATTGAATTCCTTGGCTTCTTCGAATGTTTAACTTTTTTATTTGTTATATTCTCTTGTTGAAAATTTTAGCTCCGCCACCGATCAAGAGTAATGTATGGCAGGAAAGAGAAAATATTTTTCTTATTTTTTATGTTGAAGAGAGATCTGCAAAATCCAGCATAACATTCTTCATCATTCAAGTCAAAATGTTACAACATATTCTTTTTCTCTCTTTAGTTCACCTGCATCCGTCTTTCTCTTTCAAAAGTGGAAAATAGCACAACTTGTTCATGGCTTTGCCATAAAATTTTGACATGAAAATACTATGTTTTAAATTTGTTTAAAGGAAAAATAATGTTTGCTGGTTACTCTATGTTTTCTTGTTCTTTACTAACTTTCGAAGTTCATTGTTGCAGTTACGATGCTGAGGTTGTGTCCATTGCGATGGCAATGCTATCAAAAGGCAAAGAAAGATTTGATGTGATGATAGTGAATGCTCATTCACCAGATTTACTTTCCTTTAGGTTTTTGTCTAAAGCGGTGGACATGAATATCATTTCAATCTTTGAGTACTGTCGAAGGAGGGAAAAAAGAAAAAAATACAAATTTTTAGCAAGGCATTTTCCACGAGGAATCACCGATAAAATGTATAAAAGAATATTTGGGAGCAAAATATGTAAAAGAGATTATTGTGTAAATTGAATGTAAAATATATAGTAAGCCTAAATTTTTCTAATCTTGGAAATTTCTTACAAAACAAAAAAGTTGTAGTAACTAAAGATTTGTTACGTATATGTTACTTCTTGTACTGTATTTTAGCTCGACATGATGTACAAATAGCACACATTAATTTACTCATGACATATAATTCAACTAATCAAACTTCGACAATCCCATTAGGTAGTACCTCTACCACACACGAGGTGCCATATTTTTTTTTTCCAAGTCAAGTTAATTGATTTTAGAGAAGATTAAAAAAAAGGTATTCCAGGCTACCTCTACCCAAGAATTCACATGTTCTCACACACTTAGAAAAATATGTTAAATCTATTGTATGTTGGACTTTAAAATGTTTAAACAGTTTATTTTCATAAGAATTTTATTCAAGAAAACTCGCATTATTCTATTATCGCTATAAATATATTACGTTGGCCCATTTTACACAAACGTATTTGATTAAACATGAAAAAAATTGTTGTTTGACTGGCAGAAGCAGAAAATATAGAATTAAAGAAGGGACAATAGCATGTTTTAACCATTCAACTGTTGCTGAAATCTGAAATTTGAGCTTTTGGATGTTGCATTCATCTTCTCGAAAACAAAAGGTGGGTGGTCTAAATTTATTTTTGGGCCAATAAACATTTGGGCATGCATAGTACATGTGACGACCCGGCCCGTCGTCACGGGAATTACCATCCCGTTACCTTGCATTTAGGTGTTGTATGCTTTTATATCAGTGTTAGAGTCTATCGGGTGAGTTAGGAGTGAATTGGATTGAAAATTAGGCATATAGCCTTTTTGAAGGAAACTTGAATATAGAAAGTCAACCTGGAGTTGACTATTTAGTTAGAGGGCTCGGAATCGAATTCTGATGATTCGGTTAGTTCCGGGAGGTGATTTGTGACTTAGGGGAGCAATCGGAATTGAATTTGGAGGTCCGGTGTAGAAATAGGCTTGAATTGGCTAAGGTTGAATTTTGGCGAAATCCGAAAGGTAGGTGAGATTTTGATCCGGGGGTCGGAATGGAATTCCGACAATTCCTGTAGCTTCGCTATGTGATTTTGGATATGTCCGCAAAATTTCAGGTCATTCGGACGTCGTTTGGTCGGGTTTTTGATCGAATGTTAGTTTCGGAAATTTTGAAGAAACTTAGGCTTGAATCTAATTGGTGATTTTGATGTTTAGGGTGGTGTTTTTATGCTTGGAACAAGTTCGTATCGTGTTTTGGGACTGGTTGGTGTTATTGGTCGAGGTCCCGGGGGGTCTCGGGCGTGATTCGATGCCCAACGGGTCATTTTTGGAAGATTTTTGCCGTTTTGAGCATAAATGTAATGATCCAAAGGTCTATTTTTAGTTCTAGAGATTCAAATTTGATTTCGAGACTTCGAGAATTTAGATAATGAATTATAGGACTAATCTAGAAAGTTTGGTCTAATTTCATCAAGTCGCGATTGGGTTTTTGACGCGAAATGTGAATTAATTATTTAGCGAGAAAAATTGATGTTGCACTGAGTAAATGAGATCCAAATTCAGTTTTGTTTGAACTACTGGATCCGTATCGAAATTACGGAGCCATAAGAAAAATAATCGTTGAATTCCGAGTTCGTATGATGGAGTTAGAGCCATTTTAGTGAAAATGGATGTGTGCTGCAATTTCTGTATTGCTGTTGCATTTTACTGCAGCGTATGAATAGTAATTCCCGCGCGTGAAGAGTAACCGCGCGGGTGAACAGTGTCGACGCGCATGAACAGTAACCAGTGAACAGTGATTTCTGAAAAAAAAATCAGTGAGTTGATAAAATCGATTTTGGTTCATTTTTCCACCATTTTTGAGTTCTAAGAGAATGTATTGGCGGAAAATTGCTGGGAATTCATCGGGGATTCATGGAGGTAAGTTTTGTGGCTTAATTACATCATTTTAACATGAAATCCTTGGTTAATTCCCTGTAAATGAAATATTAAAGGTGGGTTTGAGCCCTAGGCCTAAAATTGAAGAAAAACACTGATTTGAGTGGGCAAATGGAGTCCGATTTTGGTAAATTTTATATGTCTAGACTCGTATCGAGATGAGGATTCCGAATATGTGACTTTTGTAATTTTTCGAGAAGCGTACCGAAAGTCGGGTTTTGGCAACTTTGTGAATTTCGGTGTAACTTGAGTTGTTTTGACTGGGTATCGTTCCATTGGCCTAATTTGATGTGTATTTACTATATTTGATCAGATTTTACGCGTGCGGAGCTTGATTCTCGTGGCAAGGGCATCGCGAAGTAGTTGTTGCGCTGTATTGAGGTGAGTAATGGATGTGGGTGATGACCAGCGGGTTCGAAACCCCGGTATACCACTTTGTGACGCTGTATAGCGGCGAGACACGTACTCTCTTGTGATTGCGGGGTCGATTGTGATTGGGGACTATGGCTTAGTCCGACCAGTTGTTACTGTATTATGATATCGGCTATTCTTGAGCCGTCGAACCTCCTTCTCGGATGGTTGCATACTATATTGTGATATTGGCTACTCTTGAGCCGTTGAACCTCCTTCTTGGACGGTTGAGTATACTTGTGGGCTGTGAGCAAGTTATTGGATCCCGCGAGGATCGTTATCATGGCACATTTCTTTTTTGTAATTTTCTTCGTGGTTAATTAATTCATATGAAGTCAAAATTGGTTCCTACACGCCTACGATACATATTTTTGTACTTTGAAAAATGAAACAAGTAAACACACATGCAAACAATTACTAACTCCAAACAAACCAAGATCCGTGAAATCAAATACAAAACTATTTTATTTTCCTGGGAGTAATTGCCGTGAGGGCAAAAATCACGTGCTCACAACGGGTACCCAAATTGGATCGGGCTACGCACCGTAGCGATCATATCATGCATTGCATTGCATTTAGCTACATCTGATAGCTGTTATACTGTTTTGCTGGTACTTGTTGGTACAAGTACAATTGATATTGATTCTATGACAGGATATTTGATTACAGCTTTACATAGTGCTTCATTGCGGATTTCTTGTCTGCGCTGTCTTACCCCTGTTTATTACCACTGAGTCTGGCAGTACTCATTTTACTCCTTGCACCTTGTGTGTAGATCCAGGTACCTCTGAGCTGTGATCCGGTAGCTGTTTGAGGCGACATCTGTAGGATATTCGAGGTAGCTGCAGAGTCCGTAGGACCCGATATTCCTTCCTACTATCTTTTGATTCTGTATTGATATTTCTTTCCGCACTTGGTATCTTGTAAACCATTATTACACTTATGTTCTTTTAGAGGCTCTTGACTCTTGACCCTTCGGTCTATGGGAGTCGGTATGTGTTGGGACTTGGTTCTCGTTTTTCGATATATATATCACTGTTGATTCATGTTTTGATATATTTAATTGGGATAAAGCGAGCTCCTAGCTCCGTTATTGTTATTGAGTGGTCAGGCTGGCCTAGCAGTGTGCTTGGTGCCATCGCGACCGGATTTGGGGTCGTGACAAGTTGGTATTAGAGCCTATATTTACTAGGCCTCATGAGTCTTGGGCCGGTTAGTAGAGTCTTGTGGATCGGTACGGGGACGCCTGTACTTATCCTAGGGAGGCTGCGAACCTTTAGGAAACACTTTACATTTCTTGGAATTCTTATCGTACGCACTTGATTCAGCTTGAGATATAATTTTGAAATTCCTTCTGCACGTCTGTGCACGCATCGAGCGCTCAATAATGTAATTGCCTTATTGCTTATTGTTTTGATCAGATTTGGCATCCGAGAAGGTCGATTTGCAAGGCAAGCGCAAGGCGAGCTAGGACTTTTGCCGGTTCAAGGTGAGTGATAGTAATAAATGATATACTAAGGGTTTGAAACCCCGTATTTGCACTATACGATGCTATGCTGAGATGGAATACGCGTCATGTGATGAGCGTGGTGGTATTGTGATGGGGATTTGGACTTGGCCCTTCCCGATTGATAGATTACTGCGTGTAATGACTGAGACTGGGCTTGTATCTATGTATTTGGGCTAGTATCCATGTTTGGGGCCTTGTGCCGATCTGTAGAGTATTAGGGAGGCTTACTAATGAATGAGCTGTTAATTGTTCGACTCTTGTCTAATCTGTTGTGTAGCCTCGGGCTATGAGCGTGGGGAATATTGACCATATCTCTTAATTGGAAGGTAAAGTGCCTTATGTGTAGTGAAACGAGTTCAAACTCAGGAAGACTAAAGTGATTATGCTATGTGTATCCTGGTGGAAGGTATTGTGTTGAAATGCTAAATTGAGAAGAAGTAGGTGGGTTGATTCTCATGTGTAATTGAAAGGTATTTGATATATGTTATGATTCGAGCAGGTACAACGCATGTTCATGTAACAATTATGATGATATAATTTGTGTAGTATTGAGGTTTAATGTTGTTGAAATACATTGTGATGTCTTGTTCAGCTGTGAATGTATTGCTAGGATGGTTTTGGTGATTCTCTGGCAGGTGGATAGGCCAATTTACAAAGGAAACTCTGCCGAAATTCTTGGAAAACTTGGGACTTAGAAAAGATTTTTGTCACCTAAAGAGTGGACTTAACTATTGTGTGTGAATGAATGCAAGAATTGCAAAAGAGTTAATATTTCTGATGATTCGAATCTCCACCGAAGCTTGTAAATGACTTGAGTTTAACCTAACTAGAACTTTGTGGCATCATTTGAGTAAGAATTTTATGAGTGGCTAAAAGTGCTTGATGTATGGCTCCGAGCTAAGTTGGGGAGGTTGTTAGTGATTAACTGATTGCACTGTTGCTTGCTGTGTTGTCTCTGTCTCTAGGTATGTTGGGAAATTTTGATAAAGGTCATGGTGCTTCGTAGATGTGAAGAAATACTAGGATGTTGTGAACTTATGTTGGTAAAGAATGTTTGGTGTATAGAAAAGAAAGATAGCTAATTATATCCGTATGTAATCATGATCTGCAGTGTCAGAGTTCTAACAAGGCACGAGTGGTTCTGTTCAATAAGACAGTTGAATTACAGCTGAACAAGGGTGAATGACGACCGAGAATTGTTTTACGGTGTTCAAGATTTACTGGTAACAGTCATGTATCTTAAGATTGTGCATTTGGCTAAAGACGGTGGTTTCGTTAGAAGAGATCAAGACTTGTGTTATGTTATGTGAATGATGGGATTCTATGTAATCCGTAATGGAAGGTAATGATAACGAAATCAAATCGCAAGAAGTTCTTCGAAATAAAGTATTGTAGGATATGGTCCTTCTGGGAAACATTGAGAGAGTATTAAGTAGCCTGTGAGTCTTAGACGGTGTGGTCTTATGTACGAGTCTCGTGTGGTAACATGAGTTGATGTATTATGGTGCTACAATAAAGGCTAATATTAAATTAAAGATGAATCATAAAGGAAACTAGGTAAATGGAACAACTTGTTAGTAAATTGGAACAATATGGAAAGGGCATGAGTAACTCCTGGTGTGTGTTTGAAGTAACGAGTCTTGCAGGTACTATGCAATAAAGCTCTTGAGTGCTGGCAGTTGTGTAACTCGATATGGGTATAAGGACTCAGTCTTGGCAGTTTAATTTATGCAATATAATTGTAATCGGGAGAAAGAGTTTATGATGTGTTTTATCGTGGTTTGAAAATGAGTGTATTTCCTGTTGGTATGCAAGGCTTGGAATGTGTAATATGGGATCATGAAAGTCCTTGACTAGTTGAGTGCGCCGATGTTTGCGGCGTAGGAAAGGAATATGAATGTCCATGTTATCCTAGTGTGGTATTGTATATGCGATGTGTTATGGAAAGTTGATAATGGCGTATTCCAGGTTTTGAGATCAGTTCATAATATATGATAAGTCATTAAAATTATTGAGCAGCGCGGGCAGCTGCAGGTGATTTGAGAATCGACCTTTCTGGTGATTAAGAAAAATGGTACTGCTATTCTAGTGATTTGGTAGGGTATTTGGTCAAAAAGGTACAAGGTAATGTAAACTGATAATATCTAGTGGTATGGTGGTATTCTCTTGTTGGATTGACTGTAATAAATGAGTCGTTGATGGCATAGTGAAATTCCTGAATGGCCTTCGTGGTATGAATGAACGTTTGATGTGTGTTATGTATTTGTGCGGTGAAGTACGGAATCAGGCATGGTGATTCATGTGTTATATATGTGTTGGAAACTTGAATTCCTCGTTAGTCTGCCTATGCAGTGGTTGTATATCATGTGTATCGGCACCGTTTTGTGATTATTGGAAATCGGAAGCCCTAGTGGCTCTCTCTTAACTTGATATGACGAATTTGGATTATGATGCTTGATTGCTGACTGGTTGTCATGGGTCAGGTTGCCTAGACTAACAAGATATGGAATATGATGGAATGGCACAAATTGCGTAGCAGAGTGCATCAGAGTATGCTCCAGCGAGGTAGTTGTACCCGGGACCAGCGGGCGACTGGTAGGTATTGCTTTGTCAGTTGGGCCTTCGTGGCGGATAACAGTGCAGAGGGTTCTATTATTGATTCAGTTCCGGTATCGGGGAACTTTGTCGGACGCGTTTCTTGTGGCCGAGCTTGAGGATATATATGTTTACTGTAATGAGCAATTCGACTCGATGTGCATTTCCTTTGCGAAATTTATGCATGGATCGGGTGGCACGCCGCCACGGGTTATTTGGATCGGGTGGCACGCCGCCACAGGTATGGTATCTGGATCGGGTGGCACGTCGCCACGGGTATGTTATTGGAGCGGGTTGCACGCCGCAATAGTGTAATGCAAAAATAGAGTTAGTTATATGTTACCTGGTATACAATACCTCCTGGCTTCTGAGGAAAAGTTCGTATTGAGTATCGCTGGCGAATGGCACATCGGTTGTGTCCTTTTAGGATTTGATTGCATACGTTAATTGTTTCACCGTGGGTGAGGTCGATTGCTTGAGTTCAGACCTAAATATGTGCGTGGCTGACCGATTGAGCTTGGTAACTTGAGGTGCTCTAGGAGCAATGGTGTTTGGATAGAATCATGAATCGTGGCAAGGCCACGTGATGTTATGACTACTCGAGGAGGATTCAGGTACTCTATTTCTATAATGCGAGACGCGATCTCAGTTCTATGTTATGATGTCACAGAGGGATTGAATTGCAGCTCTTTTGCTGGAGACAGTTGTCATGATTTGAGCTGTCATGGTTCGAGTGTGTTTAGACGTTTCTATTGGAGCCCATGTTGTGCTCGTCGCGGCTTAGGCCGGTGTTTGAGGTGTCATATCACCAGTGCGGTGTGTTATAATCGAAATGATCGTTGGAGCCAATAATGAGTGTGAGTATATCTGATTTCAGCTGGTTAGAAAGGTAATACCGAGATTTGGGTCCGAAATATGTTGTGGTATCAGTTAAAAGTGAAATGGATTCATGAATGGTTGATCTGAGAGATGGGTTCGATATATCGCGTGTTCGGTTGCCATGGGCATGATATGAAGGTGTTGGAACAAGACTCTATCTAATGAAAAAGGTTTTTTAGTTGGTATTTGGTTATCATGGGAAATTGTTGTGATTAGAGACTATTGTCTCGAGTGATTGGGTTGTTTGATACATCATATGATCTCACCCGGAGTGGCGAGTATGGCTATTACAGATGGATCGTGTGTACTCTGAGTATAGATGGGGGATTCAGATTTGGTATATGATTTCAGAAAGTGCAATGTGGTTTATGATTCAGTTGGAGCGAGAAATTTCAGCTATATGGTGTTATCGGACTTATGTGAGATAGGGTGACGTATGATCGCCCGAATATATGCTTGGTAAGGTCATTGGGTTACTTCTAGTACCACTCTGGTACGCTCGAGGACGAGCGTTTGTTTAAGTTGGGGAGAATGTGATGACCCGGCCCGTCGTCACGGGAATTACCACCCGTTACCTTGCATTTAGGTATTGTATGCTTTTATATCAGTGTTAGAGTCTATCGGGTGAGTTAGGAGTGAATTGGATTGAAAATGACGCATATAGCCTTTTTGAAGGAAACTTGAATATGGAAAGTCAACCTGGAGTTGACTATTTAGTTAGAGGGCTCGGAATTGGATTCTGATGATTCGGTTAGTTCCGGGAGGTGATTTGTGACTTAGAGGAGCGATCAGAATTGAATTTGGAGGTCCGGTGTAGAAATAGGCTTGCATTGGCTAAGGTTGAATTTTGGCAAAATCCGAACGGTAGGTGAGATTTTGATCCGGGGGTCGGAATTGAATTCTGACAATTCTTGTAGCTTCGTTAAGTGATTTTGGATATGTCCGCAAAATTCCAGGTCATTCGGACGTCGTTTGGTCGGATTTTTGATCGAATGTTAGTTTCAGAAATTTTGAAGAAACTTAGGCTTGAATCTAATTGGTGATTTTGATGTTTAGGGTGGTGTTTTTATGCTTGAAACAAGTTCGTATCGTGTTTTGGGACTGGTTGGTGTTATTGGTCGGGGTCCCGGGGGTCTCGGGCGTGATTCGGATGCCCAACGGGTCATTTTTGGAAGATTTTTGCCGTTTTGAGCATAAATGTAATGATCCAAAGGTCTATTTTATTCAAGAGATTCAAATTTGATTTCGAGACTTCGAGAATTTAGATAATGAATTATAGGACTGATCTGGAAAGTTTGGTCTAATTTCATCAAGTCGTGATTGGGTTTTTGACGCGAAATGTGAATTAATTGTTTAACGAGAAAAATTGATGTTGCACCGAGTAAATGAGATCCAAATTCAGTTTTGTTTGAACCACTGGATCCGTATCAAAATTACGGATCCATAAGAAAAAGAATCGTTGAATTCCGAGTTCGTATGATGGAGTTAGAGCCATTTTAGTGAAAATGGTTGTGTGCTGCAATTTCTGTATTGCTGCTGCATTTTACTGCAGCGTATGAATAGTAATTCCCGCGCGTGAAGAGTAACCGCGCGGGTGAACATGTCGACGCGCATGAACAGTAACTAGTGAACAGTGATTTCCGAAAAAAATCAGTGAGTTGATAAAATCGATTTTGGGTCATTTTTCCACCATTTTTGAGTTCTAAGAGAAGGTATTGACGGGAAATTGCTGGGAATTCATCGCAGATTCGTCGGAGGTAAGTTTTGTGGCTTAATTACATCATCTTAACATGAAATCCTTGGTTAATTCTCTGTAAATGGAAGATTAAAGGTGGGTTTGAGCCCTAGGCCTAAAATTGAAGAAAAACACCAATTTGAGTGGGCAAACGGAGTCCGATTTTGATAAATTTTATATGTCTAGACTCGTATCGAGATGAGGATTCCGAATATGTGACTTTTGAAATTTTTTGAGAAGCGTACCGAAAGTCGGGTTTTGGCAACTTTGTCAATTTCGGTGTAACTTGAGTTGTTTTGACTGGGTATCGTTCCATTGGCCTAATTTGATGTGTATTTACTATATTTGATTAGATTTTACGTGTGCGGATCTTGATTCTCGTGGCAAGGGCATCGCGGAGTAGTCGTTGCGCTGTATTGAGGTGAGTAATGGATGTGGGTGATGACCAGCGGGTTCGAAACCCCGGTATACCACTTTGTGACGCTGTATAGCGGCGAGACACATACTCTCTTGTGAGTGCGGGGTCGATTGTGATTGGGGATTATGGCTTAGTCCGACTTGTTGGCACTGTGTTATGATATTGGCTATTCTCGAGCCGTCGAACCTCCTTCTCGGATGGTTGCATACTATATTGTGATATTGGCTACTCTTGAGCCGTTGATCCTCCTTCTTGGACGGTTGAGTATACTTGTGGGCTGTGAGCCAGTTATTGGATCCCGCGAGGATCGTTATCATGGTCTTATGATATTAACATGCTAGTTTACTACCAGTCCGTAGCTATTTCTGTTATCATGCTATTTCCAAAT